>VZRX01001698.1:120145-280485 GCA_013398075.1 Notiomystis cincta
AAAAAAAAAGAAAAAAATCAAAATCCTAAAATCCCCAAAACTGAAAAAGGGTCAATAATGAGAAGAAAGCATGGAAAGGAAAGTGTAGGCAAGGAAGTGTGAAAAGAAAATTTTCAAAACACACTAACACTATCTATCCACTTAGGGCTCCAACAAGAACAGCAGGCTGTTCATTCTTTAACTCTCTGTCTGGAGGGGTTGACACACTTGCCCACACACAGACCTCTAGTAGCCTTTCAGATGTTTTAGAGCTTTTGGCTTGCCCTTCAGGTGACATGCTAGAAGAGCAAGGATCTCCCATTCATCTTGTGTCATATTTCCCAGTTCTTCACAGAGGTCCTGGATACCCTGAGGGCATCTCACGTGGTGCTAGACACTTCCATGCAGGAAATGAACTGCAGTCAGTGTCAGACCTTGCAGTGCCATGAGATAGTCTGACTCTCTGTACATAGTCTATCATTAAAAGTGTCCAAAACTGGTATACATAATCTGTTTTTAGAAGCCAAGAAGAGTGAGCTGCTCAAAGACTTAATTATTCTCTTAGTGACTGGAATAATTGAAATGTTCTTACTCCTCATGCTGAATTCTTTGACTGAAAACTATTAAAACTATTACTCATTGCCTTGGGCAGCCTGAGTCTAAGTCTTCACTGGAGTCCTCAAATTCTCAAAATACAGTAGTAAGACTCAAGAAGTTTCTTACCCAATTGAAACAGAAATATTTTTTCTATTATCAGATTGTTTATTTTAATAAGTCTAGTGAGATGCCAGTTCTGAAAACAAATATTGATCTATACTATAGAAGTTCACAATAGTCATAAATTAACAATTTTATTAGAGAAGTAGAGTTGGATTTTCATTCATGAGGGTGCTGAGAAGGTTGTCAAATGGAAATGATGAAATTTTAATATCTCATTAATGGAAAAACTTAGTGTACTGTAAACTTACAAAAACCTAAGTGCATCTCTCATTAGTTAAATTTTTTGTATGGAAGTTTTCTTCCTAATACCATTAAAGAACAAAGAAAATAGAACAGTGACCCAGTCTCCTGATGGCATTTTCCTAACATCACTAATCCAGGATGCCATTACACAGCTACCTCAAAAGCAGTAAAGGAAAGCACATCACTGTGTCTTTATGTCTGCACAGTGTTCCTCTTCACACAGCCTCTGGGTTTCTCTTTAACAAAATTACCCTTTTCAGTGGGCTTCTGCAAAGAGGTCATTTAAAAGCAAGAAACTTGTCTGATTACGAATTATCCTGATGTAGATCAGGAAGAAGACTAATAAATAAAAGGAATAAAACTTTTTCAAAATATTTTCAAATTTACTAGTTTATTAAGATAAGCTCTTTGAAGATTTTTTCCCTTCTTGGGAATGGTGAAGGTGGTCAGAAATGACACAGAAAGGTCACTCGCAGAAATGGCACAACAGCTTTGAACATGCTCAACCTTGTCCACCTCTTCTGAATTTACTTCATTATCACAAAATTACCAAGTAACTGTCAACAGACTATTGTTTATATTGGATACCTTAAAAAGATTACCTTGATTTTAATCAGCCTCTCATCTCCATCTGAATATTGACTCTGCGCAGATTTCGAAGATAATGAGCACAGAATCGCAGAGCTATCATCAAGGTGCAGGTTCTACTCATTTTAGTTTCAGGATACTTAGCAGTAATGAAGGATGCTGGAAGACTGCTGAATCTTATCCTGTTAATAACTGTGCACCAGAAAAACAAGACCATTTTAAAGTTTAAAATATGGTTTGACATATTCGATGAAATTATAATGGCTCTGCTATCTCTGCTATGTGCTATTTTCTTCCTATGCATTTTGACATAAGTAAATAAAAGGTATAAAATCAGTGGTAAGGACTGAATAAAAGGATGTATTTAGCAGGGACAAAATAAATTCTGAAATGAAAATATACCTTTTTTTAAATTAGGATCCCTGTGTTTCTGTAAGTGCCACTTTTACATTTAAAAAATAAGAAAAATAGATAATGAAAATAAATTGCATTAATTTTATTCCTTTAAAGGCAACAATTAAACAACACACACTACCTCAGTCCTCTCTATGCTAACTGAAAATAATAGTTAGAAAAATTGTATCCATACTAATTAGGAAACAACCATTTCACATGAGATATTAAACAGATAAACAGAGGGTCTATGACAGCCTAAGCTTCACAGGTAAATATTATTGTAAAATACACTTTGTGTGTAACATAACATATAATTAGAGTATCAAAAAATTCCAACTAACAAAACAAGTGACAGATGGGCACTAAGGAGACATTTAGGGTTACATTACATGAAATATGGAGAAGGCATTACAAATGCACAGGTAGAGTTTACTTGGCTGGTCATAGCTGTCAGTTATGAGACTGCAGAGAAATGTAGAGTTGTCTGATGGAGACTGCAGAGAATTGTTTATTTTGCTCAATAAACCATTTTATATGCATGGTATCACACAGTGCAGAGCATGCATTCATCAGCCAGCAAGCTCCCAGCTCTCACAAAACAATTTAACAGAATGCTGCCAAGTTGAAATATTCAGAATCTGAAGTCTTGCCCCTCTGCAACCCACCACAAACAAACAAACAAACAAACAAACAAGCCCCCACAACTTCGTTTTGCCTTTTTTTTTTCAGTTTTTTAAATTAGATTTTCCTACCAAAAAAAATTTTTTGCTTTTCTATGGCTGCGTAGAAGTTCCACCCATTGGAAAATTGGCTTCATTGATAAAGGGCAAACTAGAAAGAATGAGCCTCTTTTATTTTATACTTGTTACTTGTAATAAAAAACTTGCTATTCATAGAAAATACAACTAGATGTTTAGAAAGAAGAGTGGCTTTTTCCTATGTGTAACTGTTCGTTAAACAGCCTGGTCTATAGGCCCAGCTGGCAGAAGCATTCACAGGCTTGCCAAACTCTAAACCACAATAAAATTACCAGTAATGCTATCAATTTAGGTGCCATTACTTCTGTTGAATGCGCCTAACAAAATTACTCTAAAAGCATGTAATTTTTAAAAATAGGATTTGTTATTTAAACTTCATAGCTTCATTGATGCAAACAGTGGTTGGAGCACATAGAACAAGCTGTCTGGATGTTTAGCCCGAGCAAAAGAAAAAAACTAAACATACCCACTGTGTGAAATTGAAATGTCCCACAGGAGCCAAAGGCAGGTAAGAACTGACATTTCAGGGTATTGTGCTCTGTATATTAGGGGCATTTAAAATTTACCAACCAAATCTCCATGACCAGAATCTATAGGGTTTTATAAGAATTTTTTATTTATCTATATTCCCTAGAAGATCTGCAGGGCTAGAAATTAAGGAAGAATCTTGGCATGCCATTTTCTCACTATACAACCAAATATAGTACTTATAAATAACATATATACACAACAAATATTTTAAATAAAAATTAACTGAATTGGAGACATACATGCCTGGTTCAATGCACAGATAAATCCAGGTAGCTATTAAATCTCATTTTGAATTCTTTTAGGCTCCTTTTAGTAATGGTAAGAAACTAAATTGGAATAATGTGTAGAATACTACAAGGTTATAATGAAATAATTTTTTTTTTTCCGTATATTAAAAATACTCCGAGTTAGTTATTCTGAGATATTACAGCTAAAAACCATGTAGAGGACAATTGTGAGTTTGTAAGAACCACTTTTTGGGTTGAGTTATGCTTTTAACAACCATTTTGTAACTTTCTTTCTTACTAATATTACCATTTTATTGGGCAATTTTGCTGTGGTTCACAAAATTTGAATCACCTCAGAATCATATTTCACACTCAGCTAACTTCGAATATATCTTAAAAATTTCACAGATGTAAGCAGCATTCAGGAGCACACATTTTAATAGGTATTCTCAAGCTTTTCACCAGCTACCCATCAGGGCAGCCACCCCATCACCACCCACCTACCCTTCAACTTTTCCTTTCGTGTGAGAATCAAATGGCATGTCTATGAAAACATGGCAAGTGTGAGCTTGGACAAACCTAACATTAGAATTTGTTTGTTTGATTGTTTTTGTCTATTAATGACTCTGTGAAAGAACTAGAAACACTGTGCAGAGTCATCAGGGCAGGGGGAGAGGCTGCAGCCCCCAAAGCTGCTCTCAGGGCCCTAGTGTTCAATTGCCAAAAGCAGGGATTTGAACAAAGCTGGCTGACCCATGTCCCTGTTGCTCTCTCCCTTCTAGGACAGCTCTCCCCTCCTGCTCCCAAGACCAAGTCTGCAGGAGATATAACGACCCCATATAAAGAACATAAACACTACAATTTTCACTGACAGTTTTGACCACAAACCTAAGAGGATGTATTCTGTAAATATGAAATTATCACAGTCCAGCTTTCTCAATTGCAAAAGCAGCCATCCCTCACAAAACCACGTTTTCATATGTTAATTCACTATTAGACAGAGCAACTAGCATGACTATGTGATCATCTCTAAAATTTCCTAAAAACACAGATCATATTGCAGGAAAAAACACATATATTTCACAGACATATTTAAGACACCTGAAAATCAAATTATTGATCTTAATCTTGGTTTACTGCAATTTAAAAGCATAATTTATTCTTTCATTAATATTTCATTAATATTATATCTTTAACAAGAATATATATTTTTAGAGTCTAGCTAAACAATAATTCAAAGAGAAAATGAGAACTAGAGTTAAAAAATACCTTCACAGTTCATGAGATAATGAAAAATAACATAATACTTTTCTGTTTATCAGACTTGTCAAAACTGTCACCTGTAAATTTATTATCATAATTCGATCAGAAAATCATAGTGTACCAGCCTCTCACATTTAATGGCTAAATGAGTTCTTTATGGTTTTACACCTCGTAATCATCTCAAGAATGTCAGCACAGTGAAACACTAAAGATGAAGGAGAAAGGGACAATTAATATGCAAGAGGTCCGTCTACTTTGTATCAAGTAACTGCAATCTATAACTTCTTTATGTATCTTATTAGGATTTAAAAATGGAACCTTTATTTAAACAGAAAATCTTCAGTTTCTGAATCTGGTAGTCAGGGCACCATCTGGTCTTTCTTTTCCTCTGAGTTTCTTTGTTGAGCTTCCCCCACGTTCCTTAGGAACTTCCCAGATGTATGTTTTCTCCTGTTCCCAGCCCTCTGTCTCTAGGGGGCCTAAAATGTTCATCATTACCATCAATCTCATCTGGACAAAGCTGGTGGAGGAAAATGAGGGAAGAGTACTCAAGAGAGATCTGTGTTGAATGTTATATGATTTCCTATAACCTGCTTTCTGATAAACTTCTTGTTTGCCAGGTATTTGTCAGATGTTCCATACTTTCTGTCACAAGGGACATCCATCCTAACTCAGTTCTTAAGAAAAATTTATAAAGAAACTGATGCCTGACATTTATTTATACATAATGCTAACATTTATGCCCTATCATTACTATATTCTTTTTGAGTTTCTTTCTATTAAATCAACATTACAAAATGCAGAGTTAGGTTTTTTTAACCTAATTTACTTTATGTGCTTTTCTCCTAAATTGAATATATGTGACTGCAGACAATTTTCAGGATGGAAGTAAATATTATACAATATAATTCAAACTGCAGTAGCAAGTGCTAAAATCTGAAGATAAGCTATCCCTTCACCTTGTGATTTGTGAAAACACTACATCATTTCAGACATATATTATGTCATCACCACAATGTTTCTTGCATAGAATCTGTGCTACCTTAATTCTAACCAGATTCAGCAAACAGAAAAATCTTCAGGTAATCTGATTTCATTCCCCAGCACTGGAAATGCATTAATATAAACATCTGTCAGGTCAGAATGCTCTGGCATAATTAAAATGTCCTCAAATTTCTCTTGATATATTATCTTTACATATAGGGGAAGAGAAAGAATTTACATATACCTAGCACTTTCCTAAACAGCAATCACAGGCAATCATTTTATATCGAGAAACTTCTTAGGATATTGTCCTGCATTGTAGTTTCTCCAACACCAAAGCAATTTTAAAGAAAACACCTGCTTTCCCCATGCACCTGCCATTATGCAGTAAGACAACTCAGCAGTGGGGATTGTTTGTTCATGTTGAAATCAGATTGCTCTGGAGCGTGACCCCACACAGAATTGGAGCAGCGCAATTAAGAGACCGTCGAACTGAGGCAGGAAAGAAGGTGTTTGAGTGGGAACACCTTTACTCCTGGAGAAGTCTGACTAGGGCTTGCACAATTTGTCACTGAGAAACAGTCCTTCAGGGACTTGCTGATTACAGAATAACTGGTGAGCATATAAATTCCATGTTATGTTTGCAAAGGAGGCTCTATGCATGGGAGTCTGGAGACAAAGGCCAGTGAAAGCTGGACAGGCAACACTGAGCTACTCTGGAAATCCCTGAACTAGGGAGAAACATATGCCCTATGCTTATTCTGGTAACTTGAGATTGCATTTTTCTCACTCACTAAGCAAGGTATAAAAATAAAATAAAAAAGAAAAAAGGAAAGAAACCATAAAGAGTGCAAAATGAAAACAAGAGGATATCCAAGACAGAGACAGCCTGAAACAGATGGAAGCAGAGGGGGGGCAGGAGGGGAACTACACAGTAAGACTGTCAGAGCTACTGTAGCATTGAAGCAGAAGAGAAGGAGGAAGGGGGAAAGACAGGCTTTAATTCCTTCTCAGTAAGCTTTGGCAATCTTCCTGTAGTATAGAAATGCCCAAACTAATTTCTAAATGATCAGTGTAGCTTGTCAGTACCCAGTAAGGACATGATGATTAGTGAGGACTAATTTATCCTGCTTTTCAGCCTCTGTGAGAGTAGACATACCTGAAAGGCATGAATACACACAGTTTTAAATATATTTCATTGAAGTATGAGATAAGGCATGACAAACTTATAAACCACATCACCATGAGCTTATAGGCCAACATCCTACATGTCAGGTTATTGCAGAACAGCTAGTGAGACAAAAATTCACTGGCATAAAACATTGCATTTTGTAATAGCAATTTAAAATTGCTGGATTCCAGAGCTTTTTCTGTGGTGTTTTGGTTTTGGGGTTTTGCTCGAGTTTTTTAACATGTTCACCTTTTCAGCTGGATTATTTGCAACTACGGAAGGAAGGAACCTGACTCTTGCTCCAGACTCTTACCTGGACTCTCATCCTGATTTTAGAACAACAGTTTCAAGATTCAGAACTGAATCTTTTTCCTTTCTGTGAAAAGAAGACTTTTGGTAATTTATTCATTGGAGAATTTCCTTACAAATAGCCAGCTGTAGCACAGCCAGCTGCTCAGGGTGATACCCAGAAAATTAACAGGTACTTTTGAAGAAACATTACTCAGCAATTCAAACAGTGGAATCGAAACACAACTTTCGCTAGGGACAATCTATGCAGAGCTGCTTCTTTGTTAGCTACTAATGGTTTATGTTGTAAAGCTGTTCTCTTTCACAAGCCCAGAAGGGAGCCATTTGTGTGCCTGCTGTAACAAAAAGCAGGACACACAGAGCAAGGCAATAATCAGCAACAGCGAATTGTTGGTTTTCTTGGTGTACTGTAGGGACCAGCCACTAGTGAGCTCACGTAACACAGACACAAAACAGGTGAAGCAACTTGGGAATGCTACCATTATCTGCTTATCACACATTATGGGATATCTTTTTTCTTCTCATCCTAAGGTGATAGGCATCGCATATAATGTGGAGCATTACATATATAATTACGCTATTTCATCAGTAGCGTATTCAGTACATAATAAATGGGAAAATAAAAAGATGGAAAGGCTGTTCTCATAAAAGCATTGATTTTTGACTACACATTGGGACTTGAGGCCATATCTGAGATCCTGATTTAGATTAAATATTTGTCAAGATCTTCCAGGTTCACCTGATCTCATAAGAGCTGCTCCACTTGGATTAATTTGGAAGAATGTACACATCTTCAGGGAAAGTTGAATGCAGGCTTTTTCTAGAAAGAAAGAAAATGGGAATATGTTTTGTCTGGAAAAATACAAAGATAATGCCACATTGCTCATCCCAGAGGGTTTTAAATTTATCTAATTCAGAACTAACTCCTTTAATTTATATAAAAACAATATGTTAAATAATAAAATAAATAAATGAATGAATAAAACAAAGCCAAAAACATTTGTCAGACTGAGAAGTACCCAAAAAAGAGAAGTAACACAAAGAAGTTGATACTGTTCATGCACCTACATCTTGATAAGAGTAAGGAGCAACAAGTAGTGAAGGGATGAAGGGTCAGGAACATAGATCTCCAATGAAAGCATTTGAATGATTAATCTTTGAAAGTTTATCAAAGCAGGAAATTACTGACTGTTCAGCATCATCAGTTTAGCTGAATTTACAGAGAAAAAGAAAAAAAAATTACCTTTTGATGGAAGTATTAAGGATCCAGTTACTGACATTGAAGGGAATAACATCCATATGCAGACTCAAATTAATGCAAAAATAATCTTAATCTAACTTTAAGTAGACAGCAGCATTACATGTCATCTTAAGTTTGAAAATGTATATTTTGTCCTTTACTGGAACAAAAGCAAAGAATTTCAAATATTACTGCAGTATGTCCCAGGGTTTGTATTCCAAATATAAGAGTTCAAATTTGGGGCTGTTTTGGTTTTAACTAGTATTTCTCTTTCCTCCCATTCATTTTCTTCTTTTATGATCAAAAATAAACAAAGGACTTTGAAATCCCAAAAATACTCAAATGTTATCAGAATTAAGCCATATCCTTGAAGCAGCATATTTTGAAGACAATATAGTACTTAAAATCTTTTTAATCGATATCCCAATATCTTAATTTTTTACTAGTATGTTAATGTGCATTTTAGTGTGTACAAGGAAAGGTCAAAAATAGCTAAGTGCAATCTTTATTTAAAGCGGCATTGACAAACATTCCATCAACTTAGTTGACAATCCCAGTGAGTGGAAAGGGATTTCTGAGAGAGTTCTTATTTAAATACTTCTCACAAGACAATGTAAATGTACAGGAGATTTTTTTTTCTTCTCTCACACTAGTTCACCAGTCCTTAAAGAAACCTATAATAAATCACTAACACTTGCCAGAGTGATTTTTTACCACTTATAAAGTTGACAGACAGCACTGACAAGATTTAAACTCACGATCACACATGATATTGAGCAGGTTCAGTACAGATACAGGATAAAGTCACATTTAGAAAACACCCATGAGTGTGAGCTAATGAGCAGTTTAAGGAAATTTTGGCTTCAGCCTGTAACTGAGCCCTGCATAGGGAAACTTGCAGGACTGTCTGTCCTGTGACCACCAGATGAAGTTCACAAAGCCACTTCCATTCTACCTCTGAAAATCTTCCAAGAGCAAACAAGCAGTGTTACCTCACACCTTGAGACAGAAATGTAACTTGTTGAGAACAGTGCAAAATAATCCTATACTAATCAAAACAAGAAGGTTTTACACAAATTTCTTTAATAACTGAGAACTTTAATCATAAAACCATAGCTATCTCAGTGAGATGCCCTTCCAAGCAAAATATGGAACATCTTCAAAACACAGTACATTTCTAATGGAATCCAGTTTACAGACTGAACTTTTCTGAGTCTACTATTATTTTCTACATCATCTTTGGTAAGAAAACTCTGTGACAAATCCTATTTTTTTTATATTAGTATCAGAAGAAATAATCATTGCAATTATGCAACCTTTTAATAAATCTGCCTCTGAAAACTGCTCCTTGCATGAGATGTCAGAGTCTATTAATGTTCATATTTGTGATGTAGCATGATAGTGCTGGCCTGAGAGCAGAAGACAAAGATATATTGCATAATATGCATTTATTCTCAGATTCCCAGTACCAACTTTTAAATGTATAGCTGGATGATTTAACACTATGATAATCTCATACTTATTAATGCAGCAATCACAGTTGCAGTCTCAATTTATGAGACTCATTCATTCACATCCATCAAGCTGCTAAGTCTTTGATCACCACAGTGTTTTCTAAGAGAAATGTATTAAGAGCAATTTTAAATTTTAATGCCAAAGTATATTGCATTAGAAACCTCTCCCAAACACATCATTTTCTCTTCAGTCTATTTAAAATTGCTTACTCATTCTACATTTTCCTTTGGTTGGCACAATCCACAAAATATTTCTACTGACACATTCAGTTCTCAAGGAATTGAGACCTACCATGTTTCTAATGCCATGCTTGTCCTGATGAGATATTAGAGGTTAGTCCCAGACATTAAAAACATCAAGTTAAAAAACAGTGTTTGTTTAAATAAAAAACACATTTGTATTTTTATCCAGAATAGGACACTAATGATATTCAAAAAGACATGTGTTCTGGTCACAACCAAAACTGGTTTTTAAACATTTTTCTGTTGATCGTTGTGGAACCCATGCAGCTCAGAATTGTTCTTCTTACTCTTAACCCACAGCATCAAAGCTGGTGATGTATATCCTAATTTTTAAAGCATTTAAGAACATGTTTTTCTTTGTGTATGCAGAAAAAGCACTTTCCTAGCTTGAAAATAAGAACATTCATAAAAGTGAAAGCATTCCCCAGATGAGATGTGAGAAAGTTAGTGGCTACACTGCTAAAATGCAGTCAAAACAAGCACATGCTGAAAGTAATTGATTTAAACACATTGTTAAATCAGAGCCTGAATTACAATTGCAGAGCCAATTTCCATCTCCTCAGCATTACAATTAATACTGTCAGGCAGCAAGGACTTACTAAAGGGTCTCTGATCCCTTTATTAGCAGCATTTGGTGTGGTCCATTGCTCATGCTCAAGTGATAAAAGTAGTCATTTATCTGAACAGAATATCACGTGTACCATCACTGTACTGAGCCCAAATGTAGCATTATAAAATCATAGAATAGTTCTTGTTGGAAGGGGCCTTAAAGATCATCTAGTTCCAACTCCCCTACCATGACCATGTCCTTCACTAGACCAGGTTCTGTACAAACACCTGGCTTTTGTGCTAGAAGGCAGCCACATCAGCACATCACACAAAAGATGCAAAAATGCAAAGAAGCCATTCGAAGCCATTGGTTTCTGGAGAAAGGAAGATCTACTGTGGATCCCCAATGTTACCACTGATTATAGTCACCTGAAAGCATGGCTCAGAGACCTGCTGATTCACAGCACATATCACAAAGTACTTCTGTCTGTATTTACAGGACTAACTGATTTGCAGGTATGTATATTTTACTGTAATACAGAGTTTAGGATTTCAAGGTCTATCCAAAATGGTCAGAAAACAGAACAATGCTGATCGTATCTGAGCAAGCCTTTCTTTGCAGAGACAGCGAAACAGGCAGTTCGGTGAATGCCAAGAAATAATGCCTCACTGCCATCTAGAGGCAATCCAGATATTCCCTGTCTTGCCCTCAGATAAAGCCTTTCCTGGTTCTCCTGCTCAAAATGCAGATATTCTCTATTGAGTTACAAGAATAAAGTAGATTAATCTCAAGTTTGTTAAACAGGCAATGAAGTAAATCAATGCTCTATGGAAAATGTGTATCAGTTAACACTCAGTCAAATATCCAGGTCTTTCTATTACCAGCAATGTTGTAACTAAGCTCAAAGACACTGATATCCTGTAATACAGGGAACCCCTTCAGAGGCGCCAAAAATCTGCAGTGAATGGAAGCAGGTATATTTTATTACATACAGGTAACAACTTGATTAAAAAGTATCAAAGATGTAAAACTACATCTATGACCTGTAGTTGGACAGTCTGAAACCAGTAACACAGATCCCATTTTTCGTATTTTATTTTCTATAACTTCTATTAACATTATCATTTTAGCTGAAATTTTCCATTCTGGATGGCTTCACAGACTGATGGATTTAGGGAAGTTTTGGTTTTAATACTTTTAAAACTTCTTGTTTTGATGTAGTTAAGTAAACAATTTGTAAAGAAACTTGAAAGAGTTTGGAGGGGATGGTTGCAGAAAGGTCCTAAAAAACTATTAGTTTAGTTGTTGCACTAATAAATTCTAGTGTTTCCTAAACTTCAAAGGGGAACTTTAAATTTCCTCGGGAGTCATCACTCACCCTATCTACCTTTTTAAAGAGTTGAGTTCACCTACATCACATCATCTACATGTCCAGGTTCTACAGCCATGAAATAATCTGTCACTTGCATGTGTCCAGCATAAATTTTCAAAGAGTTTAGTTTAGCAGCTCATTTCTCCAAAGAGTCTGTCTAGAATGAGTGTCAGAGCTCCTGGAAACCAAAAAGAAAGGACTGCATTCATAGACCATATCATTATGCATGTTCCAGCCAGTTTACGTAGGATTTTCCCTAAAACTATCAAAGAGGTTATTCAGAGGATACTGGAAACCAGTCAACAGTAGAATTACTAGGAAGCATATTCTGAAGTGTCTCAGCTACTCCATTTTTTTTTCTCCCATTTTTCGTATTCCTTTGGTTTTTTTACTCACAGATTTTTTTCTTTGCTTAAAAAAAAAGTCGATTGAGGTTCTCTTCAAAATGTTAATCCCTGTTTGAAAGACAAGAACCTGCACAAAATTTCAGCAACCAAGTTGATTTATCCAGGACACAGTGATTATACTGGGACAACAAGGAAACTCAATGCAGTCACTACACAGGAATTGCATCCATTCTGCATATGACATTAAGCTTCTTTATTAGCTACTCTGCTTGTCCCTTTTTAGTGCCCATGAAAAATGGAAGATATGGATGTAACTCAGTTCAAATTCTGTCCTAGAGAGGAGAAATACAAAGCAGGCTGAATGGGGAGGAAAACATCCTCCATGAGAAGAGGTCTAAGTGCAAGGTAGGAACGATGGTTGTGACTGAACTGCAGCCTCTTCATGACAGTATGCTTTGAATACTATCCAACTTTATCACTGCCTAGGAATACCCAATTTTTTTATGAGAGTCTTATAAAAAAAAGTTCTTCTCATGGAATCTATGTTTTTCACAGCATTGAAAATACATAAGAAACTGTTCTTTTTGCATGGGGAGCTTGAAATCACTGCCACCCTGTTCTCCTGCTGTCAGGAGAACGGTAGTAGCATTTTCTCTGTATCTTCAGGCAGGCTGCTGAGGACTTTAGGTCCCTGCTTTCCTTATCAGGTATTTTTAATCATATGTACCTAAGCAACCAGCAAGACTGAGACCAGCACTTTCTTCACTTCCTAAGCCTCCCCAAAAGGGAACTGTGACTCCAGTTTCTGTCTAGTTATTCAGCTACTGACATGAAAGGCTTTTGAGTTTTTGTCTGCACAAGAAGATTCAAGCTGACCATAACTTTCTGGATGAGCAGTCTAGAAAACAAAGGTGTGCTCTCTGGCACCTCTTAAAACATGACACACAGAAGACAGGCCAGATAGCTACAAAAAAGGGAAAAAAAGAGCAACAAAAAAGCACTATTGCATTTAAATACCAAACAGAAAATTATTGGATAAAATACCAGCCAGAAAGATGCTCTGAACTGTGAAAAAGGAAATTATTTTTCATTGTTTATTTCACACTCTGTTCAGGACAGCAGAATATTCCTTCTTTGAAATGATCAGCATTACGGGAAAGAAATATGATTCCATTATCAGTTTATTCCCCTCTTGGGAAGAACCCATAAGCCTCTCTATAACTGACTGTTTGGGTCAGAAGTATGAGGTCATTCTGTTCTCTGACATAGACAGTATTAATTCATAAACAGGAATTTCAATGGCAGGATTATCTGTTTATCAATTTATCTTAATACATGGCATTATCATTGACTTTTTCTTCTGAGGCTTACCTTCTACAACAGATTTAACAGACTTAATAACTGGAAAAGTTATTCTATTTTGTCAGAGCTTTTCTCAAATTCCTTGAGAGTGGTACCCTGAGATGGCAGCGATTCAGTGACTCTTGTGCTGAGAAGTGAGGCAGCAAAAAATCCTGTTGTATAAATACTTACTCCTTGACTTTGGAGAAATGGAGCTGCTTCCAGCTATTAGAAGTGTTTAGCTCTTCCTGGGTTACTGCAAGCACCTAAGAAAACTGTTTCTCACTCTTGGTTCTTAAAAAAACCCACAGAGTTGGATGATACTAATATCCAGAAGCTCACAATCTCTAGCTGGCAGTGATACCACTGCTTCCTCCCTCTGCACCACCCCAGCTGCTGTGTACTTTTATCAGTTGAACCAGCCACAGCATTTGTTGGGCCTTTCATGTGAGAGAAGCTGGAGCATTAATCTAGCAGAAAATTAGCTCAAAAAACACCCAAAACCACAAAAAAAACCTAAAAAAACAAGGCGTAGAGAGTGTTTTGTCTTGGCTTAGGGAACTCAGTTGGCACCCATAAATGTCTGACAGCACCAAAGCTGGTATGAAGGAAGGGCAGAACTGTGGAACCAAGAAGTGGTGAAAAGGCAGAAAGAAGCAAAGAAACAGAGTGAAAATCATCTTTCAAAAGCAACAAAGGTTAAGGTTTCCTAGGTCTAGACCCTAAATCTATAGGGCTCACATAACCCTTTTCCTAATCCAGCAGGCATGTGAGAGCTTACCTCATCCTTGCATATCTGACAACCAAATAGTTATTTGGCACGAAAAGTTTTGCTCCAAAGACATGCCAGTATTTCAGAAAAATATTTTCTCTCAATTCAATGCACTTCAGAGAAGCAGGAAGATGATGTGAATTCAGTTTATTATCAATATGGATCATGAAGTTGGCTGCATTTCCATAGCTGCAGAAAAATTAGTCAAGCTAACCTACATGCCATGAAGCTATTACATAAAAGAAAATTTCCCAATAAGCCTGCATAGAAAAGAATAGTATTTAGTAATGGTAATTGCAAATGTTAATGAAATTATTTGCTCACAGACACCATATGAATGTGTGAAAGTTAATAGTGACACTGAGATGCAACTGCAAATCATTTTAAGGTCCTTTTCATTGTAGTCAATCAGCCATTTGCTATCAGCTGTTTCCCTAGTTATTTCAGGTCCAATATTATTTTCAAAATAACTCTCATACTGTTTTTCTTATTTTAAAAATTCCCCTTAGATTCCTATTACATGGAATGGTAATTTTGGACTAAAAGTAAAAGACTAGATATGACGCTTCAAGACTGATTTACAAAGAGAAATGAAGTCCTGGTCACCACTCAGGATAGCTGTGACAGGAATATGCAGGTGATAAAAACTTATGTATAAAATATAACTAATTATTAGATACTAATGTGCTATCAAGTTTAATGGTCAATTGTTTTTTCTTTGGAATATTTTCTTCATGACAAGGTACAGCTGTCAGAGCTTCAACAGATCTTGATTTTTTTGGCAGAAAAAAACAACAATCTGCAGTTCACTGAATATTTTCCAAAGATATTCCCAGTTGCCATAGAGGTAGTAGACATTCTGGAGAAACTCCAGCTGAAGCTAAAACCAAGCAGTTCTTGGCATTGCAAAAATTATTTCGATACTGTCAAACACTCCAGTAGGATCCAATAGTGAATTACAAAAATTCTGCTTCAGAGATTTCACAAACTCTTCTTTGGAGTTGATCTGAAGCCTCCAAAATACCCAGGTGTTGCAATATGGGCATACAATAACTTCAGAGCTATGAATGTCTGAGATCTGCCACCATCTGTATCATACAACCTGTAGAGCAGTGTCATATTAGGTCAGAAAGCTGGGCTATTTCTAGCAGTCAAGTACAAGTAAGTTTTGGATATTCCTGTACTTTGCAAAATGCTTGCTGAGTAATTCTTACAGAACAGTCTGTTCAGTGATCCTGACAGAGTGGGTGCTCAGGACAGAAAGCTGCCATTTGTGTGAATTCAATGCTCAGATTTGATTCATATACTGATCTTGTCATTTAACTGAAATAGTCAAATTCCAAGCAGTGTTTAGCTGCTGTTGGTCAGCTCTGTTGCAGGATATTTACATACTCTCCCAGCTGGATGCATATACAGGCATATCCAACAAGTGTTATGCAACTCAAAGGAAAATGCAGCTGCTTCCCACAGCTCATGAAACCTTGTGGTTTGCATTCTGTGAACGTTTAGGATTGACAGCCTATCTGGACAGCAAGGAGAGGTGAAAAGAAGGAGAAGGCTTGTTTGAAACAATTCATTTAAAAGTTCAAAACACTTCACAGTATTTACCCCAGCCTTAATTATAATTGACTCTGAAGGACACATGTTGCACATAAGCAGGCTGAAGAGATTTAATCTCTTTTAACACTCATGGCTGTAAAGCTCTTGCCATGGGATATCTAGGGAGAGATAACAGTCACTAAAAGAAAAATCAGAATATATACAAACGCTATAAAAGTCTTATTCTCTCCTCCCAAAAATAAATTCAAGAGAGCTTAAAGGTCTTTTTCAATCTAAATGATTATATAAAGCTAAGATACACAAGCCCTCATTAACATATTTCAAACTCATATAAGGTCCTATAAAATCCAACATATTATATGCAGTACTCCTTTTGACAAAGACAGTTACTGGCATTTGGAGTAATGATTTTATTTCTGACTACTTCTGACACTTGAACTGAACCTTATCTGAATCCTGGTCCTTAAATCATATTTTCTTTAGATGCTATACCTTCACAAGGATGTTGCTCTCATCCAGATACAGTTGTTCCAGCCATGCCCATGCATATCAGAACATAATCTTGGATATAAAAATTAAAATAAAACTAAAAAGTAAACACCTACCGCACCTTAGTACCATGAGTTCTCACCATGGTTTAACATAGCAGGCAGTGAAATACCACACAGCTCCTCACTATTCAATTCCCCTACAGCAACCCAGAGGGAAGGGAGACAGAACTAGGGAAGAAAGTGTCAAATTTGTGGGTTGAAATAAAGACATACTTTAATAGGACAGGAAAGGAAGAGGAAATAATGATAATAATACCAATACTACTAATAATAGGATTACAATATACAAAGCAAGTGATTCACCACCTGCTGAATGATATCCAAACAGCAGCCCCATCCTAGATGAAAGACCAGCTTTCATCCTAGTTTATATGCTGAGAGTGCCATTATGGCACTCAGTTTACATACTGAGAGTGCCATTATATGGTATGGAATATCCTTTTGGCCAGTGTGCATTAGCTTAACAACTAAAACATGAGTGTGTTATCAACATCACTCTCATCTTAATTCCAAAACACAGCACTATACTGCTACTGGGAAGAAAATTAACTCTAATCCCTGCCAACACTGGGACAGGTCTCCAGCTCCTCTTCATTCAACCAATGGGTATCAATAAACTCAAAGTTTTCTGCAAGTTAGATAGACATGTTAAATTATTTAATCTGTCATAGTATCAAGATGTGAAACTTTTACCCCAAAATCCAGAAGTATTTTCTTAACAATTATTTCTGTACTGTACCAGCTTAGTCTACAATCTTTGGCTCCTTTTTTTTTCTTTTTTCCTTTTTTTCATTTGAATTGCAGAGCAATTCAACTGCTGAATCACAATAGATGAGATCTTCTGAAAAATGTAAGCAATTCCAGACTAAATCTCTCATATTGATTAACATCTTGTAGCTGGTAGCTATCATTCATAAATAATACAGTAATAGTCAAGAGTTAATATTCTTTTCAATGAAAAATCGTATTGCACTTTTGAAAATTTCATCCAGCTATTTTAAATTTTGCTTTGGAGTCACCCACTCACTTTAGTTTTAAAGAAAACTTTTGAAGCTGGTCCTGTTACCAGACATTCACATTCTGATAAAAAATCATAAAATTATTTTACATACATAATATACTTTCACAGCTCTTATACTAGATATTATAAAATGGTACCCCAAAACTGTTAGTCATAAAAAATGTAGAGATACCATCTACTTCAAAAAAGCAGAATAGGCATTGTCTTTTTAAGTAGAAGTAAAATGTATCATTTGCCAATTTATGAATTTTTACACACCATTTTCCCACCTGTAAAAGAGAAATATTATTTTCAATTTTGTAAACAACTAAATAAACATATCTTTTTCAAGCTTTGTCTCTTTAGACTAGGAAGAACTCATAAAGCCAAAGTACTAGCCCTATGCATTAATACTTCTGCTGATCTGGAACCTAGGACTATTGTTCAAGTTATACATAATACCAAGATGAAAATCTGTAAGGAAAAAAAGATGGAATGAGTCACTTGGGCTCATGGCCATTGATCTTTCATTTCTTGAGCAAATCTTTTCCATAATACACCTAAGTCAATTATGGTTTCAGATAGAAAAAGAACAAATATAGAAAGTTATCATCAGTTAAGAAGATTTGAAAGTGAAACACCTAGATCTTACAAGAGAAAGTAAGCACTGATCATAAGCAGTTAATTCAAGGTTTTTAAATAGTAGTGCATTTCACATTAGCAGTAAAATAACACTAGTACAGTCATTTGCCTGATAGGAGTATTCATAAATACTGTCAATAATTTTAATATTGTCATAAATATCGACTTTTAGAAATCCGTTTCCTGAGAATCCTGTTGATTATTTCATGTCTAGGAATCGACTTGCATCAGACAGTAGAAAAATTTCTTTGCCACTCACTTCCATTTATTGGTTTATTTGGGGGTGAAATTATTTCTTTGTCCTTGTGGAGAGTCACAAGATGACTTTGGAACACCATGGGAAATTCTGAGGACAGGGTGCACAAAGGGTAGCAAATCATATGGAGGAAAATACCCAGTGAAACAGGCAGTTCTCTCTATTCAGCTTTTCATACTTGGATGCTGGCAGTAATTGCTGACCAGTGTACTGTGGGTTATTGCACTCCTGCCTGATGGCTCTGCAGTAATATACTCCTGATAATCCTAATAAAGTTTAATAATAAAATTTCTAATAATAACATTTCTAATTTCCTAATAAAGTTTCACAACAGATGAAATATTCTATCTTCTTGTGAGGAAAGGAAGTGATATTTATTTTAAATCAACATCTTTAATAACAAGATTTGAAAATTTCTTCACTAATTAGTTCTAGCTGCTTGAAGGATTGTTTGGAGCTTTTTTTTCTGTTAATTATGACAATTTTCTAACTTCATCTAGCTCTGCTAAAATTTTAAAGCACAAGTGTCACAAAGAAAATTTTGATGCTTTGCAGCCTTTTGTATTTTTGTTTAGTTTCTTCTCCTCAAGAAGGATTTTTGTTAATGTCTGAAGCATTTAATGTCAGTTTACAAGTTAGTGTTCAGGTAATGAAGCAAGGCACAAACTTCTGACAGAGGACTTGGTCAGGAGCTACTTCAGAAATGTATTGCCAAATATAAATATATTTAAATTAGAAACACGTTCATTTTAAATAGACTATCTTATGCTTCTGAAGGAAAAATAAAATATTTGAAAACATTCACATTTTAGATTAATAATAATAATAATAATAATAATAATAATAATAATAATACAAATTATTATGTTGGTTCTAACCTGTATTTTGGAAGATTGGACAAACTGCTGAAAACTTACAAAAAAAGCTAAATATGTCCCAATTTGGTTCCAAAAGAAAAAAGTGTTCATTCTCCATTGAACCACTTTATTAGAAAAATGTTCATTTAAAACATGTTTTACCAAAACATGTTCAACATGCTCTTGCAAGCCTAACATGAAGCATAAAATGTAACTAGATATTGCAGGAATAGAAACAGGCAGAATAATTACTTGTGATTTGGGCAAAAAAGCAAAACCTTTCAATTATCCAAGGTCAGAAATAAGACTAGAGGTGATTTGGCAGGTCTGAATTGTTCCAGAAATGTATGAGAACAGCATGAAGCTGTCGAGGCAGAATTTAGGTATTTAAGCCAATTGATGCTAAAATTGCCTTTCTAATTACCCTCTACTCATCCTAAAGACATAGTTGCTGGAATTCCCTGGGTCTGTGGACCATGGATTGTAAACTAATCCTGCAGTGAAAAAACACAATCTCTTTAGGATAAAATTTGAAAAGCACCAGAAGAGAAAGCTTTAGAGTACTGTTACAGAAATACTAAGCTTGGGATGGAATATGAAGAGAAATCTCTCTAAGATTAAGAAATAAAGAGTAGTGATTGTGAGAGCTTGGGAAACTAATCACCCAAACTTGGATGCAATATAAATGCCATCGTTAGGAACTGAAGGCTTAGGTGGTAGTCTTGAACCTGCTGTAAGACAGATTTCTTTAATAAATACCCAGTGAACCAATGAAAATTAATGCTGCTTTGGACATGGGTTTAGCAAGAATCAAGGTCTTACAGAACAGCTTTTCATAGAAAATAATCTTGGCTATAGTGATCATACACTGAATCAGTCTTTATCAAACTGCAAGACACACAACAGGCCTGCCTATGACTAATGTTTGGGATTTCAGAAAGGAACTAATGAAAGCATACACAGTAAATTAGGAATGCAAGGATTTTAAAACATAGAAAGTAAGGAATTACTTTAAAT
Source organism: Notiomystis cincta (assembly GCA_013398075.1). Lineage (NCBI taxonomy): Eukaryota > Metazoa > Chordata > Aves > Passeriformes > Notiomystidae > Notiomystis > Notiomystis cincta. Next base: position 140,577 of record VZRX01001698.1, read on the forward strand.
CAAAGTGCAGGCACTATTTAAATTGCAAGGAAGAAAAACAAAAGAAGCTAATAGAAAAAGCTTATGAGGCTTCCTTCAATGAGTTAGCTGCTTTTGTACACATGCAAATCTACCAAGAACAGAGAGCACTGTTTTTCAGAAGTTACAGGATATAGAAAAGAGGAAAATAGCTAATTTTTTTGAGTGAGACTTCATTTACCACTAAAACAATCAGCACAAATTCTTTACAACCAATAAAGGAGCATGGGGAATAAAAAATATAGAATTTATTATTAAACAGAGTTTTATTAGAGATTAGCATTACTCTAATCTGATTACAATTGTGATCCACACACCAAATGCATAATTTGCTTCCATTTTCTTTAAAGTTAAAGACATTAGTGGAGAAAGGAAGAAAAATGAATATAGTGCATAAGAAATTATAACACCTGAGGGAAAAATAAATGTTAACATTCTCAATACCTCATAAAGCAAAAATAAGGCAGGCTGGATAGTCCATGATGGAATATAGAAATATGAAACTGTCACATGAAATTGACTCTCCAATTGCTAGAATTTTGGGGGGCAGTATCTTATGACTGGAGAACTGTAAAGGTAGAACTAAATTCAAAAGAACATGAAAAAGGACAACTTCTGGAACCACTAGACGTAATAGGCTTAATAAATTGATTTACAAAAAATACCCAGAATACCACTTGAAGGAAGAGTTAAAGGCAGAGAGATAAATGAAAGGCAGCATAAATTATAATGTGGCTTTATCAAGGGGAAATCATCTCAAACCAATCCAATATTGCTTTTCAAAAGTTATCTGCTTTATTAGACAGGAGAATATTATTTATCAGATATTTAAATAAGGCATTTGACTCATTCTCCCTGCAGAGAAAGTTTGCTAAAGAGAAGCCAAGTGCTAATAATCAATTTCTAAAGCAGCTAGAAGGCTCAACAACAGCTTATACTGACTAGGTAGACAAGGAATGAGGATAGTTTACTGGGTGCCTGATCAGTCCTGTGTAATAAGTTACTAAAAGATCTTCAGGAAAAGTATAGATGAAATTAGCAGACAATATAAAGTTGTACAGGATTATCACTATTACAAAGACTAGAACATCTTATAAAAGCATTAAATTACTTATGATTTAACTGGTGGAATGGAATATAAATTAATAGAAGGAAAAGCAGATTCATGCCACTGGAAGATGACTATGAATAGTGATTACTGAAGTTATGAATGGGCTAATGTGTTTACAAATGCATGGGGAAAGACATTTGTTGTGAAAGGAAGTAAAAGGTCAAATCAGAAATATTGTGTATGGTTCTGGACAACTACTCTCAGTGAAGTTTACCTTTAATTGGAATATCTGCTACAACTATTAAAATTATTAGCGAGAGCTATGCGGGGCAATATCAGCACAAGATTAAATGGTAATAAATCAGCTATAAATACATCTTTACAACAAATTCAGGAAAAGGCTTCCAAATAGAGTCATGACAGCAGCAAGATAACTCCATTATTTCAAGACAAAGATTTATGAGTTTATATATAGCATTATTAAGAAGAGTTCTTTCTGATAAGAACTCTTATTCTCTTACAAGCTTTCCTAGATGGCTACATAGGTCTAAGTTACATACACCCATGGGACTTACACAAATCAAGTATCCAGGAGGGCTGGTAATCATCATCAGACAGAATACATAGAAAGGAATTCTTTCTTATGATGGGTCTGCAGCATTCAGTGTTTGACTTTGGGGTGGTTTGGGTTTTCACACTCACCACCAGGGCATGCAGCATAGACTAAACTCAGATGGAGGTTTCATTTCTCTAATAGAATGTTAGTGCAGTGGGCAGGACATAAGTGAGCTTTCACATTGTCTGAGACTCGTTACATTTGTGCCTTTGCCCTTGTACTACAAACTTTAATGCTATATGGGAATGGGAAACATTTCAATACAAGTGCAACACAATAGCATGTTAGCAGACATTTTCAAATCTCACTGAACTGGCTGTCTGCATGGCTGCACACAGCTGTTTCAGATTGGACATATCACCAAAAGTTGCCTTCCTGTGTGATGGTGGAGTGTGAGAGAACACCATCCTACTCACCAACATCAGACAGATGCTCAAAAGGAATGAGTGCCCAGATCACACTGAATTTCAAACCTGGATACAACTGAAGCAATCAATATATATCCACATATACACATACATGTACCTATAGATATAGATATGGATAATGTATATATAGCCCACATCAAATTAAGGCAAAAGAGGAGAATTGGCAAAGGAAAAAATTGTCAGGAAATTGAGAAGAAAATGAGCCACTTTGAATTAATTTAAAATTCACCATCAATAAACAGGAAAAAGCTGCATCAATTCCCATTATTGCCTTTATAAATGGCAACAGAGAAAAGATACTGAATTATACAATATTTTTTGCCATTTTGAGTTACATTTGTGAAGTTTTCAGTTTATTGTTTTTTCTGATACCCATCCCTTGCATTTCTCACTGTATTTTAAAAAGTATAGTACATGAGGAAACAATTCTCATTTCATTTGTTTGTCTGACATGTAAACAAAAATGGGCTCCACTGAGACTGACAAATTTGCAAGGGAGGGAGAGCAGAATCCTTGGTGAAACAAACTGAATACTTGCAGCAAGTATGTCTAAGTGATGGCGAGAGAATCATGTTGAGAGCAAATGGCTATTGGGACCCAGGAGTTTTCTTAAATTTAGGACCCAAGGCAATGAACTCCCCCATTCTATCAGTCAAGTAGCTTATTGGGGTGGAGGGTTAGATACCATGGAGCAAGGTGAACCCATAATCTCCATTAAATCCCTAAATGGCCTCTCTAGAGCTGTCACAAAAGCCATGTGCACACAACCATGCACAAATGAGGAACCCACAATGTACCACTATCTGCTACAGTAGATTTCACAATGTTAAAATCACTAATTAGAGGAGCCATGACAATGCTTAAACCCTAGGTAGCTGCAAAATGGGATGAGCTAGAAAGAGATAATGAATATCATAAAAAGCAACTCCCTAAATGGGTGGAATTAATGTGAGGCATTGCTAAGTCCAGCTGTGAAATGGGCTGGGACAATGCACCAGCTGAAAAACAAAGCCCCCAAAGGAGGACATTACGAAGACAGACCAGTAAAAGAGGAGAGAAATGCTAGATCAAAGATAAATAACATAAGAACCCTTGAACAGAATCTCAAGAACAGATAAATTAATTATAATTAGATTCCCAGAGCATTCCTAGGCATTTCCTATAGCCTCAATTCAAGGTCAGCCTACTGGCATTACACTGAGTCTAAATGAAGCATTCCAGAAAGAAGATAACAGTGAAAGAAAGATGCATATTTCAACTCCCTAAAAAGGGAGGCAACCCCTTCCTCCCACTTAGGGAGAAACTGCAGGCCATTAAGTGAGAAAATAAGTAATTGGGCCTGATTGTCCAGGATGTGGAGGCTGATCAGTGGATAGGTGATGATGGCCTATACATTTTAACTCCAGTTAGTCTTCAGGGACATTTTTAATAAACACAGTAGCACAAATTTCAATGGTAACACAAGATGCCAAGAAGCAGGGCATGAGATCCATATGGCAAACAGTTTAGTAGAGCAGTGTGAACTGCACAAGTGTTGTGTGTTAAATTGCCAAGGGCAGTTTATGGCTCCCTAATGAGAGGCACATGGCAATAGCTCACTTCATCATTAACGGCCACCATGAAAATATTTTAGGTTTTGATGTTTTAAATGGACAAACCTGGCACATGGTGACAGGCACTGTGTGTTCCTTTGGCTCAGACAGAAGGAGGGAACCTGCTCTGTGGCTACTACATACAGCCCCTGCACCCCCTGACAAAAAAATTACTGACACATCGCGGTATCCAATCTCTGTTGTGGCATGAAATTGAATTTCTGAAATCACAGCTGGTGTGGAGAAAAGAAAATCATCTCCAGAACCACTCCCAATTGTCTCACCTGTCTGGCCAGTTTGGTCATCAGAGGTGTAACTGAGCAACTGACTATACAGCCCCACTAACAGCTGCTGTACCAAACATTGCAAACTTAACATCTATCTTGCAAGCAGCTGCACACTCCTGGATGGGCAGGGTCCAGCACAAAAGTTAGGTTCTTTATGGATCCCTTGAAGGAGTAGGATAAAGAGAAGTTTGCTTGGGAAGGAATACAATAAAACCTTAACAGATTCCTGTAAGGGTATAAATATTCACCCACCACCACTCACATTGCACTTGCTCAACTTTTACAGACAGTCTCACTCCACCAAGATATGAAATTGTACCAATATATCAGTGATATTTGGAAGGGAGAAACTTCCCCTGAGAAGGTGGGGAAAGCAGAAGGAGGAGCGTGGCAAGTGCTCAATAAAGCAGAAATTGATATTCCACCCAGAAAATGTCACAGACCAGGTAAAGTAATATTTTTAGGTACTTGGTGGATGGCAGGCAGTGCAGTGAATCCTTCAGGTACTTTACAAAATATCAAAGAGATGTAAATGCCCCAATCAAGAAAGGAGTTCCAATAATTAATGAGAATTTTAGGATATTGGAGTGTTTTATCATTCCCCTTCCATTATACTCACTCTTTGGTTCCTCCAGCATGTTCACACTCTGTCTGTAATAGTTTATGTAATCTTGAAAGATTTTCAGTTCTAAACATAAGTGGGAGCAGTGGAGCTCCTTTTAATATGACATGAAGGTTACTTGGTAATCACATACCAGTCTTCCAAAGCTCTAATCAGAAAGTGATGCACAAAGGCCAACATTTGATGTTTTCTATTGACCTGATGAAACATTTTTTAAAAGGGTGTACTCCTTCTGATGTCAAGAGGGCATCAACTCAAATTAAGTCTGTGCTTAAGGACTCTGATTTATCAGACCTTCCAGTACTTCATTTGCAAACCAAATTGCAGAGTGTACCTCTGCTCTACTGTAAGTCTACTCACATTAGAAAAATCAGTGTGGAAATCTTGAAGTGATTATATGTCAGTGTAATGAATTTCATATACTGAAAGGCAAAAATGCCGAAGTGTCTAAGTTTTAGTAAGTGCTCCATAACAGAAGTGAAGGCGGCTGAAGACAAAATTTATGCTGCAACCAATTAATTAAAAAGAAAATTCTACTAGAACAGCTTGGCTAGGCAAACACCTTTGATTCTATGATAAGTACAATATGAAATACAAAGCAAACTAGGATTGACTTATTTCTTGTAGTAATGGGCATTTGAATCCCATGGGAAGCCAAAAGAGCAAATTGTACAAAGTCTCTGCATGCGTCTTGCTCATGCATTTTCCCCATCTATAGCACAAATTGTTTCATTCCAGACTTTGAGTTGACCTACTGCTCCATAGGAATGATCAGTGACTTGCAGGGGTATACTGAATGCCTAGAATAAATCATACAAATTTTTGCTGCTTATTCACTTCATTATGAGACAGGGTTTTAGCTACAGTCAATGACAGGAAAAAAAAATGTGAATCACCAGCACTTTTCAAAAGTGTCTGCTGTCTGAGCCATTACCCTAATATAGTTACTACCTCAGTAGTTTTGCTATTCTAGGTGATGGAGAGCTAGCAACAAAAGAACAAAAGTGTCTTAATAGAAGTTTTCATTTTCTTTGTTTTCATAGACATGTCATGATCAGAAAAATGATAGAATGCTGTTCTTGACCTGCTATATAATTTTTCAATTATCCTATACTTTCTCAATTATAAAAGCATTGTATATATATGAGAATTTCACACTTCATTCAAAATCAGGTATAAATTTTACCACCAACTGTATCAGTGTGAAATCTTCCAAACCACAAAACAATCATTTAATAGAAGTTTTACATGAATATAATTTAACTGAGCACAGACTGCAGTTGCTCCTCCTTATATTTCAAGTGAGAGAGTTAAAGAGAGAATCAGCCCTTGCTCATAACCAAATATGAATAAATCCAAACTAGAACAAAACCCAGCACTTCAATAAATAAAATCGCTATGGCTCATGACCCCTTCTCTGCTTAAAGATGAATGAAGAAGCTCTAAAAAGACTTGCATCTTTCTTTCCTGATTTTTTTTTTCTTTTAATCTCTGTTATATTTAAGTTCTTTTACAAAGTCACTAGAATGGTGGATCTTTACAAGGCTTCTGCTCTATTTTTATTGACAAAGCTATAGAGATAACAGAATAGACTGGGTGCAATGAAAGTCCCAAGTTCTCTAAGTGTTTATTTGCAGTATGACTGAATCTGCTCAATATTTCATGAAAATAAAAAAGGGAATAACACTGTCAGCTGCTCACAGTGTATTAAGGATATAATATTATAGCTCCTTTTAACTATTTTGTTTTCCCCTCCTTTATTCAACCAGGACTATAATTATCTGATAGTTGGTTAATATTTTCCACAAAATAGGCACCTCTGTGACTGAAGGTGGGCAAAGGAACAGGACACTGAGCAACATGCAGAAAAATTTAGAGTGCATAAGCTGCCAATATTAGAAGTTATGACCTGCTGCTGTACTTCTCATATATCTGCAATCAGATGATACTGACAGACCTCAGAATTTTTAAGCAAACTTTTCCTTCTTGCCATACTTGCCTCTAAGGCCACAGCCACAATCTGAGCCAAGCTATCAAAGATCGACTATTTAAAAGGTGTACACAAACACAGCTTATTGTAGTTGAAACAGGTACACAAGCACTCATACTAACTCTTCAACCAGAAGCACAGAATAATCTCTGCCAGAAAGGCACATTCATCAAAGTATTGCCTATAACCAAAAGAGGAAAAAAACTCTTGCAGAAGTGTTAGAATAGTAAAGTAAAAAAGTAGACCTGTATTTGGAAGCTTCCAGGTGTCCTGGTAGTGATGGGGAACACCCAGCACCTGATTTCCACAATTTTATAGGATTAACTAATTAGGATATTTAATCGGTACATCCAATAGGAGATTCAGTTGCCCCAATAACCCACCCCTGTGTCAGACTCCTTGGAGTTAATCCAAGAGTTTCTTTGCCCCACTTTTTGTTATGACTTCTCAGATTCTGGTTGGAAAACAAAATGTTCTTGTAGGTCCGCTTCCTGACAATAAGACTATACAATATTTCAGGAATGTGTTTAAAAGGTTAGGTTATTGTTCTAAAATCTAAGAGAAAGGGTAGGAAATATACTAGAGTTAATTAAGAAGATATCTATCTATATAATAGTAGTTTACAGATCTAGGAATATAAGAAAAAGGTATAAAATCAAAAAATCTTTTGGGCCTCAAAAGTAATTCCTTTTCTTGGCACAGCTGACACGGTTACTCATTTGTCCCAGAAAACAAATTAACTCCTCCAGTAGATCACAATACTAAACTGAGCAGATAACAAGAGATACATACATTTCTAATAAAAACATAGTTATTATTTATTTCCTCTGCAGTAATATGACTTTCTGCATTCTGACTAGTCACATCCCAAGGTCAATAATTCAGCGCTTCTGCAGCAGCCCTGAGAAAGGAATCCAGCTATTTAGTCTCTCTTCCACGATTCTTACCCATTGTTAGCATTTTTTCACTTTTGCAAGGTCTGCTTACAGAGAGGTTATAAATGCTCAGTGAAAGGTAGAAACCAGCCTTCCTGTTCGTTTTATAGAATACTGTATTCAAACAGTGTCAGATCAGCTGGAAAACCAAACAAATACAAAATATTATTGAATAAATTATCATCTGTTTACATACTATCCAGACAGACATGGTTGCTTACATATGAAAAGAGAGGAGAGAGAAGACCAGGTGAAAACCTGAGGTAGGTTTGAAACAGACAAATCTTGAACCTGCTGTTCCTTTCAAGTCTGCCAATACTGAAAAAGTGACCTAGGATTTCAGGAGAACAAAAATGTAGTTCTTCCCTTTGCCACAACTACATATCAGTAATGTTTGGTTTCAGACAATGAAGTAAATGTCCAATTCCTAAAGGTATCTTGAAACCCCAGTGATCATTTCATCATTTCCTGTGAAGAAGGGGAAGAGGAAAGGTGTAATGATTTTATGGCTAAGGCATAATCCTTCAGCAGGCTGAGAGGGGACCACACAAGACAGGACCACACAGCAACCAAGCCCAGGACAGCTCCCCTTCTCAACTGTGATGGTGTCAGTTGTATGTGATACAACCCCAGCCTGACATGATCATCGGTCTCCTAGAGGCCTTGGCATGGCTTATCAGAGACCAACCATACGGAAATCTCTGCTAAGGGTTGTAGAGTGCTGTTTGCTGCTGTTGTGGTTTCAGGCAAATGGATTTGGTGCTTCCATGCATAATTGCACTGATCAAAGGGTTTAAACATTCATGTGCTGAACTTAACTGTTCTTACCTGCTCCTGTGTTTTCACTAACCATACATTCTGTGATGGATCAGCAGGAGTCACTACTTCCCTGACCACTGCTTTTCCCACAAAACATTTTCAACATCTGAAATTCCAAGCAAGATCCATTCTCACTGAAGAAATCAAACTCCTAAACACTGATAAAACTGCCTTTTCCTTCCCTGCTACATCTAATCCAGTTAGGTGTTGTCACCAGCACAATTTCTGTGTATCACAGTTAAATGATGAACAGCTTGGTGATGTTTGCATACTTGTTGACATGCTTCTCCATCCCACATGGCTCTTGAAGGCTTCATTCTTTAGGATGTAAACATTAACAAAAGATGTTTCATGTCAAAGAATTTCCCTCAGGACAAGTTATAGTTTGTTAACTCCTCTAACTTTTTTCTACTATATTGAAATTGACAAATATAAATCCCTATTAGACTATCAGATTAATTATTTTTCTTCTTGAATGTCTTTTATAATTACAGACAAATATTTTTCAGAGCTAAATTAATGCCTGAACTAGATGCATTTTCCTCCAGAGAACCAGAATAAATAGTTATTTACGCTTCTGCTCTCCAATGGTCTGTTTTAAAGAATGAGTACTTATTTTAATATTGAGTTGAACAAAAGAGCAAGATGTCTTTGTGATTTAGAGAGCAGCTTTTTTCCAAGCCAGCTTGGATCACTAATTTCTTATTTGGAAAAAATCAACATACCATGCAGAGTTCAGCTGGACTACTACTTATATCAATTCAGTTTTAATAAGCAAAACCAAATTATCAGTTTTTTCTAAGACTGCATATCATATTTAAGTTGTGAGGAAGCAAATAAATGAGCATGAATTGATTTAACTTCCTTTTTTGTTAATATATAGTCGGCTAGTTTATCTCACTCTAGTAGTACACTCATACAGATCAATAACAAATGCCCTCATCCTAGATGTTGAGTATTTTTATCACTAATATTTAATCTAACTCTTTTTTTAAAAAAAATGAAAAGGAAATTTTAATTCTTATCAGTACCAAATATTAAGACTACAAGTAATAAAACTCCAAGACATTTGAATTGCCTGAAAACTGAGGTTTCTTGTAGTGTTTGTAGGGCTAATTCACTTGCTCTCCTCTGCTAGGCTAAATTGAAAACTATAATCATTCTTATTCTAAAGTTGCATTTTTTGCCATTACCTCTGCTTTAACTGGTATGCTGTAAATAAGCATTGACCAAATCTGGCTTCACTTAACTTCACATTTCCATCACTCTGCTGAACATCCATACAATCCTCAGCCTTCTGGATTTGGTATATAACCAAACATGCAATGAGTTATTATGTTTGGAAAGATAATGTAGGATAACACTTGAATTTCCTTAGGTGTTGCTATAAAGTTTTGGCTGTAAAAAACTCTGTCAGAGAGCCATAACATTGAGTGAGATGAAAAGGAACATCAAAAGAGACAGGTAATTCCCATTTCCAGTGAAAGCTATAACTGCTGCAACCAAAAGAAGGAATCTCAATTCCACAATGAGAGCTGATAGAAAAAGTCATATCTGGCTGACAGAAAAAGCCTGATGAGCATGGGTAAGGAAGTATTCTGTGGCTGAAAGGAAAAAACAGTATGAGAGAAAGATACTGTTGACAGAAAAATATGTTGCTATTCCTCTGTATTGTAATAGATACCATGCAATCATTTAAAGAATTCTTTTAATCCCCTACAGATTCCATTGACCTAGCAAAGCTATAGACTCATTTCAAGCTCCAAGAAAAAACAGAGGTTTTTAGGGAGTTTTCAGACTCACTTTTACATCCAAGATTTTTCTTCTTGTATGGATCATCCACAGCATAGGTAAAAGGTGTTTGTAAAATTGGATTGCTTATCAGAAGAGCATTCAAATAGATGTCACATAATTTCAGAATGAATTTATTCACTTGCAGTCCTGGTAAGTATCCATCAGCTTGAAACTATTATTTTTGTTTGGCCAGGCTGACTCAGGTTGCATGCACATGGTTACATAGAAATGATGCTTAATACTAGTCTCCCCATTTCCAGAGACAGATTTTACTTATTTTGCTCTCACTGGAAAGATTCCAAAGTAAATACCCATTCTTTCTGCAATTCTTATTGAAGATGTGATGACTGTTGCTTTGCAAACTATCCCACTGGAACCCTGTAGGACATCTGGCATTCAGGTGATTTTGTGTGGATACTCATTATTGCAACCTAAATTTCAAATCATCTGGCATTACCACTTTGCTACAAATTTCCCATTTCAGCTGTATCATATAGTTATGGAATAATTTAAACTGGAAAGGATTTTTAGAGGTCATATAAGCCAACTTACAAACACACACATACAATCAAGAACAAAGACATTATCTCAGGATAAGCTGTTTCACAGCTTCACAAAAAGCTGGGTTGTGGGTGTTAAATAAACCAGTATTATGTATTTGGAGACAGATAATACATAAGAAATCTGGTAATAAGAAGTAGTAATAAACTTAGCTTCTTTTTTTAATAACCTATTGAATTTCTTTCATGTCTGAACCTGTCCATAATTCACCACTAAGGAAAACAGTCCTAAGTAAATAGTGTTGGTAAATAATGACACACCTCGAAGAGGATACAGTGAATTTTCACCTGTATACATAATATAGAATCATGCAATATGCTGAGTTGAATATAGAATCGTGGAATATGCTGAGTTGGAAGGGACCCATCAGAATCATCAGGTTCAGCTCCTGGCCCTGCACAGCATACCCACAAGATTTTCTCCATGTGCCAGAGAACATTATCTGAACACTTCTTGAACTCAGAGAGCCTTGGTGTTATGACCACTACCCTTGGGAGCCTGTTTCAGTACCCAGCACCCTCTGTGTGAAAAACCTTTTCACAATATCCAACCTAAATATCCCCCAACTCAGCTTCATGCCATTTCCTTGAGTCCAGTCTCCAGCCATGAGAGTGATGAGATCAGTACCTGCACTCCTCTGCATGCTCTCATGAGAATGTCGAAGATAAAAATGAAGTCTCCCCTCAGTCTCCTCTTTTCCAGGTTGAACAGACCAAGTGACCTCAGCCACTCCTCATATGGCTTCTCCTCCAGACCCTTCACCATCTTTGTTGCCCCCCTTTGGACACTCTCTAATAATGTCTTTTTTATATTGTGGTGCCCCAAACTGCCCCCAGCACTCGAGGTGAGGCCGCCCCTGCTCAGAGCAGAGCAGGACAATCCCCTCCCTTGCCTGGCTGGCCATGCTGGGCCTGATGCCCCCCAGGACACCTTGGCCCTCCTGGCTGCCAGGGCACTGCTGGCTCATGTTCAACTTGCCATGGGCCAGGATCCCCAAGTCCCCTTCAACAGCACTGCTCTCCAGCCTCTCATTCCACAGTCTACACACAGCCAGGGTTGCCCTGTCCCAGGCACAAAATCTGCTACTTCATATGCTTCATATGGTTGGTTAAGCTTCATATGGTTGGTGATTGCCCATCTCTCTAATTTGTCGAGGTCTCTCTTGACCTCAAGAGAGTCAACAGCTTCTCACAATTTAGTGGTGTTGGCAAATTTACTTAGTATTCCTTCAAGTACTGTGTCCAAGTTGTTAGTGAAATTACTTTTTTATAAGAACTACTAAAGAGTAAATTGGAGCTTATAATAAATTGAATTATACATATGAGGGTAGAAAAAATATATACTTGGGAAAGAATATACAACACCCAGTAAGAAAAGGCTTGCATGTCTCTTTGAACAGTGTGCTGTATCTTAGTTTTTCTTGTGGTTGTCACTTCCTTCTATGCAAGAAATGTCAGTCTAGTGAAATACTGTTCTTTGTGTACTGAAAATATTTCTTTTAAATACATCACAGATAAAACCTATTGAAGGAGAACAAAAACTACCTGAATTAAGGAAGAAAAGATAGTTTGCTTATATGCTTTTCAGCTGCCTGTAATTTTTTTAGTTAAGTCACTTTATACTTAATTAAATTTAAATTAGTTCTATTTATCAGACTGAATGGAAGTGCTTAATACTGATGTTTGGCTATACTGTATTATAAAAAAGGAGTTTTATCAATCCCAAATAAGTACAAGAACCCAGGCTATGGATGCTAATGCATAATTTGGGCATTGCATGATTTTGCAATCTGGTTTACAAGTCACTGTAGGAACACAAATTCCATTTAAATAAGATTCTCACTGGCCCAACTTCTACTTCTCCTATCATCAGAAAAGGGATAAGCATATCCACAAACATATACCTGTATGAAGAAAAACACAAAGAAAGTATAATCATTGAAGAAAACACTCTTTTACCATTTCTGTTATAAAGTGCTGCAAAAAATTCAGCAGGTATTTAGCATGTCCTTGGCTAAGAAAGGCTTCATACATTTTCTCCTGACCTGGTAACCTGGGATCTATCTACATCATTCTGCCTCCAATATAAGACAGGGTTCTCATTGGCAAAGCAAAAAAAGGATGAAATACTGGAGCTACTTCTTTCTAAAATATCTCTCTTTAGAGGAAAACAACTGAAGAAGTCTGAGACCTCTACCATTTCAATAACCTGGTTTGAAATATGAACTCAGAAGTATTTGTATCAGTAAAAGATAAAATACAGCAATGACAGCAGAATGGATAGCAAATGGGGTGCACACACTGTCTTTGCTGACAGAGTATGTGTAAAGTTCAATTCCATTTTAGGTGTGTCTAAACCTTTGATCAGCAAGCTCATCCCATCAAAGGACAACAGGATTTCTCCTGGGATTCACTGTCTTCTAAAGCAACATAAGCACTGCATAATTATGCTGTAAACCATTCTCAAGCTGAGCATACTTAAGTGCTACCAGGATCTTTTAGGCTACAATTCTTCTAAAATTTTGACACCTAGTTTGTCAAAGATAGCAAACAAACAAACAAACACCAAACAAAGATAATTTGCAAGCCAAGGAGCCTTAAATATTTTGATTCCTAAGACCAGAGTTTCATCCAGGTACAGTGTAATGCATCCATATGTTAAAAGAAAAATGTAGAGAAATAGAATATAGATTAATAGACTATGAAGGGCAAAGTTTTGAGCCTTCCATGGACTTTGTACCAAATGACAGTATCTTTGCAAACAACCTAAAACAGTGACCCAACGGTTAAAGTCTTCTGAGAAATTCCTTAGTTCTCAATGCAATTTTAAAGACATCACAAATTATAGTTCACTTTTTTCACTGTGAGTAGGAACAAATGAATATCACCACTAGACCTGTTTCCCAAGTAGATGAAAATGCAAACGCTGCTTGATGTATGTACATTTAAAATCCATTTTACTTTAATTGTCAAGCATATAACTTTGAAACTCACTTTTTGCAACCTGTCATGCCAATAAAGCTTGAATTACATAAATGTAGATTCAAAGTGAACAAAAAGGGAACACACAAAAAAATTCTATAATTTAAAAGTATGAATGACCTTTTGAGTCTGCTGCCACCAGAAAAAATTCAGTCATCTGTTACCTCCTCAAAGTTGTGCCCTGATAGGGAAATTGAGAAATTTTCAGTCAGCTATTCATTCTTCCCAAAAATCGTGCTGTATTATATACATTGTAAAATGTATACATTAATGCAGCTAGTTTATAACTCCATCAGGTGTAATGCTCTTAGCATCATTCTTCTAATGCATGAGGCACAGTGTACTTCTTCTTCCTTACAATTTTCATTGGTAGTTTATATTCCTCAAGCACTTTTTAAACTTGATATCACACTACACCTCTGAAAATCCATAATAAACTTTACTGTGTCATTGCAATTGATATGCAGGCATACTGCATATAGCCAGCAGTAAATTTTTGCATCTAAGGATTTTCTCAGGCAATCTGTTTATTTTCAACAGACATATATAGAACCCAAATTTTTATATTCAAGGGTATAAGCTCTAGAGTAATAGTATACACAATTTTATACCTATTTGGTACGTAGAAACATGAAATGCAGGTTTATGTATATAGACAGAGTGTTTCACTCTAGTTATTCATTAATATAATGCACACACATCCAGAAATTAACATGCAAACCCTGGCTCCCCTGATGCTGTTGGCAAAATTCTTACTGATGCCCACGAGGTCTAGTTTTCACCTGTGATTACTGACTAGTAGACAAGGTTTCTGCTAGTTCAAATTATGAAAAGTCTGAGGAGACACCTCATTCTTAAACAACTTAAGATCTTGAGGAGTTGTGTTTTCTTTCTGACTGCAAATTTGAAAAGTTCTCTTTTTATAACTCAGTTGAAAGTCTCTGGTGACTAGGTGTATTTGCAACTCAGCATTCCTTTGGTTCTCAGTAAATAAAAATGTGCCCATTTAGATGCTCACCAATATTCAGAATAACTTAAAAAGATAGCCAACTTCTAATACAGCCCAAAGAGCAAGTAGTTACCCAGACAGTAATTTATGAGTCCTAATGTTATACATGTGTTATCCCACTGGTAGCAGAGTGACTAGTAAGTAATGTATGCATAAATCACATCACGTGTGCACCAGGTTATTCCTGTAGAGATGTACTCTGCTTCTTTGATCACTAAGTATGCAGCCACACACACACACAAAAACCCTCAGAAAACTTTAAACCTGAGTCGAATACATACTACAGTTCTGACTTTTTGTTCTTTCATTTCCATTGAATAATGAGTGACCCTGAGTTTAAACCAGGGATATCAACTCCATGTTACAAACTTTTTACGCTTTGGGGATACTCAAGAGATATGGACTTCTTTCTAACACTGAATAATATTGCCTTTGGGGCAATATATGTTTTCCTGTCCCCTGAAATATTAGTTCTTATTACTTTCAGCTGTGATGCCCCTGGTTTTGTACCTTTTATAGTGCCAGTCTTGATCCAAAATTGACAGTTGACTGAAGTCAAATTTAAATGACAACATACCCTATTCACATCCAGAGAGAAAATTTTTGATGGATGTTCCACTTGTATTATAGTATTACTTCAGTTCTTTGTTTTCTATAACTCTTCACTGACCCTTGACCCACAGAACACTTACAGAGACGATAATTTTCACTTCTACTTTTGCAAATATTCCTGAAAGTGTGCAAACATTTTAGGATCATTAAGTGAACCTTTACCTAATCCAATTACATTTTCAGACTGGCAAGGGTTAAGCTGATTCTGTGCTGGATTTTTTGTTTGGTTGGTTTTGCTTTTGAAAGAGTGTGCAACTCATTCCTCCACAAATGCTGTACTAGAACTATAAACTAGAAATAAGCCAAGAGACCATGTAACAGACAGAGCTATAGCTCCACTTTGTATTATAAACACCTGAAAATAACTTCCTGGATCCTACAAACATCCAGATAAATGTTATGCCTCACTTTCTGTCCCTCTATTATTTGAATTAACACCAAACATAAAGATGCCATTATCTGTGTTAATGAGAAGAAGGAGCTGCATGAACACGAAACAAACAAACAAAAACCCCAAACATGCAAACAAAAAACCAAACCCTGACTTGTAGTATATTTTCAATTCCTGTGTCATTGAATATGACAATCAAATAGCAATACTATTCAGTCATCAAGAAAAACTTGCCTTCCTTACCTTCATCCCTCTGCATATCAGTGATAACTCAAAATGTTGAATCAAACTAGACTCTGGCTTTAATAGTCCACTGATCCTAAAAATATTTGTTGCCTTCTGCATAGATGAAGAGATTACTTTAGCTTCAGCTGAAGTGCCATTGCACAGAATTTGATGGATATCTTCCCTCCTTTACTGTTCTAGCTCTCCTTTCTTTTTCATTACCAGCTTTCATCAAGGGGTAAGCCTGTACCTCAAAATCCCTTTGGAATTATGCACCTTCTCCTCCCCTATGTTAGCAAATCCAGCAGATTCCCAAAGACCCAGGATCCACTGTTTCTCTCTATTCCAGTACACATCAAATAATTGTTTTGTTATTTTTTCTCCCTCTGTATGAAGAATCTGCAAGTTGCACACAACATATAATCAGAAGGAAATGTTTCTGGGAATTGTTTTTTATAGTCAATCTTTTACTTTGTTGGGTTTTTTTTTTTTTTTTTGATCTTCATGCAGTTATTGTAAATAGTCAATAAATCCTCTTCTAGAGCGTGTCTGGGAAAGACACCACTACTCCACCTTATTTTCACCTCCATCTATTTCTGCTAAATGAATTTTCCACTGTAAGATATTTCCATTTTCCTTGCACCATTACAAGACAGTTGTCTTGTAATGACATATGATGACAGATGCAATTTGTCTAATTTAGACAAAGGAGCTTTGATCAGTATTTCAAACACATCTAACCCCAAATTTTATTTAACAGCATAGAACAATCATCTCACACAGAGCTGATCTATCTTCGAAATCTACTTTCCTTGAACTTACATTGGCATTTCATTAAACACTGGAAAAGAGCCTTTTCTGCTATCTCCTTTGTGCATTTTATATTAACATAAAAGAAACTGCTAAGCAGAGAGGTGTACTTAAGATAAAGGGAGTTCTCGACATTTATTTTTATTCTTTTGGGGGTTTTAATTCTGCCTCTGTCATGGATTTTTACCAAGGGATCATAAAAGATGACTTAACCAGGAAAAGAATCTAGTTCAAAAGATTTCTTATCAGCATGTCTAAATTTAAGAAACTTCAAACATAAATTCTAATTAACATACCTAAAATCACTGTGGACATTTTCAAATGTTCAGATTAATTTCCCTGTGGAGTAGATGCCCCATTCAGGAATGTTTTCCAAGATGAGGGAGACATTCTGTCCACTTCAGTGAAGATGTACTGTCTTAAAAGGACAGAGAGAAATGAATTAAATTTTCAATTTCAGAGCTACATTCAGTTATAAAATATCTCTGAAAAATTGAGAGGTTGAACTAAAAATTTTGCTGTTGATCTGTGTTTATCACTCATTACAAGTTCCTACTCTGCTACATTCTATCTTGTGAAGTTAATTTTAATCATAACCAAATAGCACACATTCACTTCAGCAGAATTTGGAATGTTTCAATGGTAAAAAAATAAGATTTGGTTTCACAGTTATTTGGAGGTTTTTCAGTGAATATTCATTCAATTCAATTTCATCGTTTGCACTTAGTACAGGAAATATAATGAAATTAATTGGAAAAAAGAGAAAATTTCTGGCATTTTCATTTAACTTCACTCCTTGATTCCTTATTTCATTTCCTTTCAGGAAAAATTCTTCACTTCATGAAAGGAAATGAAGTCTCAAGATTTCAGTGAGTATCATTTCTTAAAGTTTCAGTCCATTTCCCTGCACTTTGTTTCATTCCATTCCATTTCGTTGTTTCCACTTCATGACAGAATTTTGGGATTTTTCACACTAACCTTTAAACAAGCTTGGGGCTGTGGCTGAAGTGCCCATCCCATTCACAGCCCTAATCAGAAAAATGTGGAGGCAGCAATGTTGTGGCCCTGCCATGCTCCTCTTGGCATGTGTTTTCCAGCTCCAGTGTCCCTGGAGCTCTAGGCCCTTTTCCTCCCTCAACCCTATCTCTAAGCTGAATGCCTTCTCATCACTGGGGTTGAGGTCCTCATCACCATGGGTGGTCCAGATTACAAAGATGTAGAATCAGCATTGCTGGGGCCCTGCTAGGATAGCCTTTGCATGCTTTTTCCAGCCCCAGTGCTCCTGGAGCTCTAGGCTCTTTTACTCTCTCCAGGATAACTCAAACCCTAACCCAGTGGCAGCTTGGCTCCGAGACAGAGGTCCTTATTGCCAGCACAGAGTGCGGAGCCGGCAATGTTGGAATCCTGCTGTGAGGAAAGTTCTTCATTTCATGAAAGGAAATTAAATCTCCAAAGAGGGAACTGAACATACAGGAGAAAAATTATGATGAAATGAAATGTGATTAAAAAGAACCCTGAAAATTTTGAAATAAATTGAAAATATTTAAATGAAATTGGGATGACATGAGGTGCAGTGAAAAGTTCCAAAAATTTCTGAAACAGCACTTATTGAAATCTTGATATCAGGGAATGAACTTGTCTTGGATTTATGATGACAGTCTATTCCCTGATCCTCTGCTTTATGCCCAGAATTGGTTGCTGTATCTTTAAAGGTAAGGAGCTGGGGGAGCTTTGGGCTTTTTAGTGGGCCTTTTTTAAAGCCTCACTCGTCAGATGCCCAGTTGCAGTGCAGTCTGGTTTTACTTGCCTAGCTTGGTTTTGTTGGCCCAGGCAGGAAGTTTTTCCCTTCACTGACCTTGGAGAAGCTGCAGCAGCAGTCTTTGAGCTGCCTTTGAATTGAGCTGAAGTCCAGCTGCTAGTCTGAGAGCAGAGAAATAGGTCTGGCAGAAGAGCAGTCGCTTGAGACTGGCAGGAGAAGGGTCGCTCCATCCTGGCCCCAAACCTGGGGAAGATGAGCCGGGGAGAGAAAGCACACCAAGAGGTTCCAGGGTTCCAGCCCAGCTGCTTCATCTGTGTGGAGAGCAGGTCAATGCCAGTGAGCCAACAGATTTTCATCTGTTGCCTGAACTGCTGCATGAAGCTCCTGTTTGTTTGGTTTTCTCCCTGAAAGAGACACCGGCACTGCCTCGTACTGAGTGTCGCATCATGAGTGGGTATTTTCCCCGGTATTTTGGGAGTTTTGTTCCAGTGGGGGGTTAAGGTGTACAGTTTAATATCTAGATTTTTTTTTCCCCTTGCCTTCTGAGCATTCTATTTGTTAATAAACTGTAGGGGTTTTTTTTAACTTTCATTCAAAAGTATTCATTTTCTATTGGTGAAAAGGGATTGTTGGAAAACTTTTAGAGAAGACGACTCATTCCAGAGTGTCTCCTTCTAACCTTGTTTCTATACTGAGACAAGGCTGATTTTACTGCTCTGCATAGGGTTAGGCTTACACTTAGGGTTAGGGTTCAGAAAACCACAAAGCCCAGAGCTCCAGGGACACTACAGCTGCGAAAGCCATGCCAAGGAGAACACAGCACTTCCTCAGCATCACTTTCTCCTCATCTTTCTGCTTGGCATTACCCATGTGGGGGGCACCTCAGATTTAAGGACAAAAGTATTGGGGCCTTTCTGGGATCACCTTCCCTTGTCTTTTTCAGCCCCATTGTTCCTGGAAGTCTAGACTCTTTTACTCTCTCAATGCTAACTCTAACAGCAGCTTGGCACTGTGGCAAAGGTCCTTATTGCCTTGGGTGGCGCAGATTAAAAAGTGTGGAACCAGCAATGTTGCCTCCCCTGCCATGAGGAAAATTCTTCGTTACATGAAAGGAAATGAAATCTTGAAATTTCAATTAGTATCATTTCATTAAATTTCAGTTAGTTTCATGGCACTTCATTTCATTCAGTTCCACTCCAGTGATTTAACTTCTCCTAAGTATTTTGATTTTTTTAAAATTTCATTTAATTATTTTTCCTTTTCTGTCTTTTCTTTCAACTTCTCTCCTTGCTTCCTCATTTCCTTTCATGAAATGAATTTTATAAAAAGAAATGAAATCTCAATATTTCACTGAGTATCATTTAATCCCGTTTCCATCCATTTCTCTGCACTTTGTTTCATTTTATTCCATTTCATTGCTGCCACTTCATGCTAGAATTTTCTCTTTTTTCCATTTCATTCAATTTCATTATATTTCCTTTCCTGTCTTTTCCTTTAACTTAATTGCTTGATTCTCAGCTATACAAATTAAATAAAAAACATCCTTTTTTTATTTTTGTCACCTTCAGAAGATTGCTGCATTATGATACCTTATCAAATGGGAGGGCTTAGGAGAAAATTCTATTCCACAACTCTGTATTTTTACTATATTTTTTTTATTTTCTGAATACCTGTGTGTTGATGAAAAGGGAAGAAGACACTCTTTAAAAAATGCTAAAATTAAAGATTCAGATTTCTCCAAATCTAATTTTTTTTTTCCTTGCAAGAGCTACTGGCCAAATTCTTTCCACATTTTCAAGTCTTTCCACTACTTCACAAATGTAATTTTCAGTAATTAAAAAATATCTGCAAGCAATTAGATTTGAGTTACTGACCACCTCTACAATAGTCAAAAAGCAGTTAGTGTGATTCTGACTTCTAAATTAGAATAAATATAATCTTCAACTCATTGTCAAGTAGTCCAGGCCCCATGGTTGTGTGAAATTCATTGGTAGGTTAAGGTGAATTCCATGACCTTAAAAACCTTTTCCAACCTAAACAATTCTTAAATTCTTAGAACACCCACCTTGCTCCTGGCATTCACCTTCATTAAAACATGAACCTTTACTTAAAATGGAGGAGAAATCAGACTAAACTAAAAAGCACATGACATGAAAATCCAGGTAGCTATTGTTTAAAGGAAATAAGTATTCTATATCACAAAATCAATTTTAAATGGATACTTATGCTTCAGCTGTTCTCAAAACACTGAGTCTAAAATGATAATTAATATCAGAAATAGAGGCAAAACCTTGTTATAGATAAATGGACAATAATATTACGACATTATCTGTTTCTCACATCTGTATTAAATTCCTACACATACTTTCATAGTTGAAATTCTGGTTTATTACTTCTCACCTATTTCAATAATGAGTTTATTTAAATGCAGATTTATCTCTCAAATCATTTTGCTGCTCTAGGCACTCACCTAGCTCAAAATACATTAGGTAACCACAACTTTTACAGAAATGTCTCTAGTAACTGTTGGAGGTGGAAAGGGGAAGATCAGTTTTCATGTTTTCATATATTACTATGTGTATTGCAATAATGTTCTTAAATTGATTCTAACTTAGAACAATATTAAATAGAATAATTTAAACTCTATATGAAAATGACATTAAAGTGCAACTGAAAGCAGCTTTTAAATGTCTTTTGTTTTTTTCTTTAAATTCCTGTGATTACCAAAAATATATTAGACCTGTGATAGGCTTTTTTGAACAGCTTTAAAAACCCATTAACCTAAAAATATTACAAGAAGCAGATATTTCTAAATAACTAGGTTATATTTCTCTAGGACTATAATCAAGCTCAGCTTTCTTCCTTAAAATCAAATTATTAACAGGTGTTAGTTGCTTCAGGGAAGTACTATCTGTTTCTTAGTAACGCTCTCCTTAAACTCACTATCTATAGAGAAGCATATTTGCTTACAGAATAACAGAATTTCAACCCAGGGCAAGGAGATCTGTAGAGAAAAATATCGCAATCACCTTTGACTAGAGAAAAAAAAAAGAATGTTTTGCAATTTTTAACGTCATTTAAGTTCACAAAATCCCAGTAAGGATGTAAATTTGAAGCCAAGTAGCAAAGCATGAAGTAAGAATTTCTAGTTCAAAGTGGTGTTTGTTTCATAAATGCCACCATAATCAGAACCCTGATCAATTTGATTTTAATGCTAAGCTGAAATCAAAACCTCCTCAGGCAGCTGTGTCAAATCACTACACCAGTGCAAAATTTTCAGCAAAGGTGTAGCATACATGAATGCTCCTTTTCATACCTTGAAGTTCTCTTTGCAGTGGAGACCGTATCTTATTTTTTACAGAATTCTTATCCACTCATCTTTTCTCACAAATTCAGATAAGACCCAAGTAAGCAAATCAACTACCTTGACTGATTCAACTTCTCCAGCAGTGAAATAGGCAATATGAACATGCCTACTTACTGAAGATGCCTGCAAACTGGCATATATTCTCCTCTGCTTCCACAGGAGCCATGGAGACAGGAAATGCCATTTCACCAGTGACTCTGCATACACTTCCATTTCCTGCTTCTGCTGGGAAGCAAAGAGCTTCAAAAATCCATTGTCAGGGCTGGGCTGTATGGCTGCATGGCACTCTAAAAAAGATCACAGAATCACAGAATATATCAAGTTGGAATGGACCCACAAGGACATGAAGCCCAACTCCTGGCCCTGCACACAGCCATCCCCAAGAGTGACACCATGTGCCCTGAGAGTGTTGTCCAAATGGAAATGCATTGATGAGAAGTCCCAAACTGCACAAAGTATACTAGCAACAGCATGGGATTGCTTTTCTTTTTTGCCCCAGGGTATTGCCAATTTCAACAACTCATGGCCAGATAATGTTGCCATTAGTATTTTCCCTGTTTAGCAAAGTGAAATTCCCATTAGTTGGATACTTGGATATTGGGCAATTTGACTATGCTGCAAGACTGCATGTCACAATTCTTGTCAAAGTAGAAGAGGACATAAGGCAGCTGCTAACCAGTCTAGGCTGACATGGCACAGTGCATCAATCCCTTTATAACTGCAGCTCTCCCAGGAAATAATCAACCCAATAGAAGGAACAGTCACTGTTTAGCCCTCAGAACAGTCTACACATTTCAAGACACTGTATCTGTAACGTTTCTGCTAGAGCACAAAACTATCCACTACTACATAAGCTCTCTAGTCAATCAGTCCCTGCACAAATTCAGCATGTGACAATATTTTGGCACACTTCAAAATTATCTATAAAACTCCGTGCAATCTAATTTAAAACTGCTACTACCAAGATTCATCCTCAAAGTCCCTCAAGTTGTTCAATATTCTATGATACATTATTTGGCATATGATGCAGGCAGAGGCATGTGCATGAAGGGAAAATGTAACAGCATATTGTACCATCAAATATAGAGCATAATAAAATTGACAGCAACAATCACAGATGATCTTAGCACTTACACAGTTTTACAGCTCCGTAAACTTAACATTATATAACAGTAATTATATTATTTACCATAAAGCATATTTGGAATTCCCAACAATCCATGTTATTTCTGCTATTTTCTTAATGTTTAAGATGTAACACTAGTAATATCACAACAAGCTGTGTTTGACAAATCACCAATATTCCCAGATAAAAACAAACCAAAAAATGCACAAAGATACACAGTCACAAATATAGCGAAATTTCAATAAAAGGACTCGCTTACACCCGTCAGTGAAGACATCTGGTGCTATAAATCTGATTACAAATTTGGTTTTCCAAAGCAATACTTGCTCTAATATATGAATCTTTCATGGAACCATACAGGGGCCTTTACAGGGGAAGTAACCTACTCATATCACCAAGCCCTGTTCATTGTCCTGCTCACCTGCTTCTATCAACAGAACCACTCGAAGTGGTGACTGATTAAATTACCTTTGCTATTACCAGGGGTTTATTCAAAAATAACTACAGTTAATGACCTAATATAAACAAACCAACCACATATATATGCATAGCAATCCTTCATCTTTTATGTACACCATATAATCTCCATAACAGGCTGCTCAACAGGCACCCGGTTCTGTGTGGATCTGTATGCAGTGCTGCCCTCTAACCATTCCTCCTCCACATCCTCTTCATTCCCTCAGACTCCTGCCGCTTCAAGATCCCTTCCAAACTAAACCACTCCATGATTTTGTGAAATACACTGAATCTATACACAAGGAATTCTACGAACCTAGGTAAAATATGCTGATTTAGTTGCACAGAACTTATAAAATTAAAGTGAAAAATGTAGCTGAATGTTAACAACCGGAGTAGCAAGAGTAACTCCATAATAAAATGAAAGTCCATAGAATGAAGACATTATCTCCTGCGTAATTGTGTGTCTGAGCTGTATGATCATGGTTCCTAACAAATGTGATTATCAGCTGCCAGAACGATAAGCATTTTGTCAATTCTGCATCAGTCCACTAAACACAAGTGCTAGAAGCAGCAAAATTAAGAAGATGCAATAAAATGAAATGGACTTAACAGAATAAATGGTTACTAGAATTACTGAACCTACTACTCAATATACAGAATACTATCACAGAGTACTCTGCAGTGCATTATCTTTCTTTAACTACAATTCTTTCTCCATATTAAAATATAGATGTCTAGGGACAAAATTTCTTACTTCAGCCTAGAATTTTTGCTTCTAACCACTGTGACTATCTGTAATCAAGAGGCACAAATATAAATATTTACAGGAAAAAACAAAATGTTTTCTTTCTACCTTGTAATTGGTAGAAATTGGTAGAAACAGAAAAACAAAACAAAAAAAAATCTAATAAATTTGAATGCCCTTAGAATTGTTAAGAAGGCTGAATACTTTTATACTCTTTTGGTATATTTCCAGAGTGGTAATTTGAATGGGGAACTCTAAAGCCATCTCTGCCAGTATTTCAGAAAAGAAATTGGTCAGGCTTATTTTTTAAGTCTCCCTTTTATATCCCTACACCAGTGGTTTAGAGACAGTTAAAGGCTTCTTGAAGGCCCAAGATATTGTTCTCCACTACCAGGTTTCAAACTTTCTTTTTCATTTTAGCTCAAGGAAGTAAACAAGAAAATGTTCATCAGTATCAAGGTCAAAACTCCAGATTCTCCCAGAAGCAGTATTCTATTCCAGGCCAACCATCATTTCATCAGGTATCTTAATTTTTAATATGTTTCAGACAAAGCCTTTCAGAATGGCACAGCTTTCTTTTCTGCTGACAGTTACTGTTCAGAATTGCCCATAATCTATTCACAGAGAGTAAACCATGTTAAGTTTGAAACAACCCCTTGTTTTCAGGTCTCCATTAACTTCAAAATTGTTATTAAGGTACTGTGAAAAAATCCGTGTTAAATAGAAGTAGTAGTGCTTATTTAAACTCTTTTTTTTCCAATTTTTATGCCTACAGGCATGATTTGTTTTATTTAGAAGTTTCTGTATTTCTCACTGTTTAACAAGTACCCACAACTGAATAATGCTCTCACCTTCTCCTTTATTCCTGCTGTGTGAACTAAGCAGAATACTGAGGGTTATTTCATCTAAAGTATCACCCGGATTTTTAACTCAAGTAGAGCAAGAATCAGCTGATCCTAAGTATATCCTAAGAGTTTTTTTTATTTCCCCCCTGGTAAAATTGGTAGTTGGGTCTGGAAGAAAAATGTGTGAGGGCTCAGAAAGGTATTTGATGCACCAAATTATATTAATGCTAGTACAATTAGGAATTTAATCCCCCCTTTAACACTCAAAAGTCAAGAAATACAAAATTATGGTTCCTGTAAGTGCCATAACTCATGCTCTTACATACATGCTTTATTTTATATTACACCTTGTTCAATTTCTAGGTACTATGTGAGTTTGTTATAGTTGTTTCTCAAGTACTAATTTGAAATTCTTGACTGGATAACATGAGGGCATAAAAGAAATGTTCAGCAGCGTGTTACATAGCTACAAGTCTGTCTCATCTCTGCAAACAAGCAAATTATTTGTAAAACTTGGTGGGTTTTGCTGGAGCTTTACTGTACTGTAAATGCCATCAGACCTAACTAGCAGAATGTTCAGCACAGATCAGTATTCCACATAATCAAAAACTCCTATGGTTTGAAGTGCATCAGCTGGACAGGAGTAACTCAGTAATCAAGGTAGGGAAGGTTGAGTTCTTATATTTCTACATCTTAATATGTCATAAAAACTAAAGAATTGCAGATGTCTACTTGAGGGAAAAAGAGTGGTGAAAAACTATTCGACCTCCTTCAATGCTGAGGATCAAAGAAGTGGATAGAGAAGGAACTAATCTGAAAAACTAAATCATTGCATTTGTTGTTCCACACATATTTGCAAGGTGCCTCAAGAGCAATTTTCCAGCCTGTTAAGCTTATGAAGTTGCATGTGACTTTTTAAGCAGAAAATTATTTACTGTATTTTACAATATTCAATAAATGTCCACTTTCTTGAAATTTAAATAAAGGTAACTTTTCAGGAAACACAGGATACTGCTTAAACTCTTAGTCATAGACAAATAATGTCTAATAAAATTATGCAACACCATTGTTTTTCTCCATCTTCATCTAACTTGTTTTCTGGATGACATTAACTTATGTGATTTTCCTTTGGGGTTTTCATCAGTGTATTTCAAGCTCGTCTTGTCAAAACACAGAGAAATCTGGAAAATAAAACTCTTCAAGTTTCAATAACAAAGCAAATTTAACAAACTTAATAATTACACTTCATCATTTGAGTGTTTGAATTGTGAGGTTGGAGCTCCTAAGATAGCAATGTTATAAAATGCTAATACTTAACCTTGCATATTTCAACACAGAGAAATAAAAGATTTATTTAAAATAGCACTGGTTGCCAGTCAGCTCCGAAGAGAGACTTGACAAACCTGTCCTTGGCATACAAATGTCATTTGCTATAAAGCAAGTAACTTACTCTAGCTGATCCCTCAGACATACCAAAACAGCCTCTAGAATCCAAAGCAGGTTTTGCTTATCTCAAATGACCGAAATGCTTTGAGCAACTTCAGCTTAAGTGCTGTGTTCTCCAGCAACTCCTAGCAGACTCGTACATAAAGCAGCTAGATCCTGGGCCTTAATGACCTTCAAATGACTTTGCCAATACCCAAACTCTTGAACCTTGGCCTGGCTGCAAAGAGGAGCACTTGCCCCTGATAAACACAAAAGGAGGAGAGAAGTACTTCAGCCTGTACCATGTGCTTATTAACTTTCCCATTTCCATATCCACCTTAGCAAAGTAAAGAGAATGGAACCCTTTTGGATAGTCCTTGCAAGCTGTTTAATTTTTTTTATTATTATTATTTAGTCATCTAATTATAACTCTTTTTTCAGCCTTGTCTGTGAACTCACAAGCATTCTCCATTTCTCTGTCCACATATGGTGCATTCCCTGCCTTACTGTACTGGGGCTCCCTCGAGAGCAAAGCCTCCAAGCATTGCTACAATGCATTCAGCAACAAACCCAGCAGGATACTAATAGGCTGTCTTCATTAACCTTTGCTGATCAAACTGTGCTCTTGTATTTGCACTCTGCACATTTGTGATGTCTCATAAAGATTCATAATGGGAATTTTAATGGCAAAAGAGCCTGCATACTAAATTGCTTATGCACCGAAAAGGAAGAGCGGCTGCAAGAAACAGTAGACTTTTTTATTTTTCTCTCATCAAAGCAGTGGCAGCCCTTGAAAGGGCAAACCAAATATAGGAATGGATCAATAGAGGAATGGTGCAGATGATAATTAAGGTGGGGAAATGGCCACTTAGGCACTGTAACAGAAGCTGCATTCACCATGTATCTGAAATAAAAAGCAACATGTTCTTTTTATGAGAGAAAGCCAAGAGATGGCGTCACAGTAGCTGATGAGGTATGGAGAGTCCAGCGTGGCACAAGCCTTTCTCAAAACATTGCTGTCATCCCTCACAATACACTATGCAAGCAAGAGAGAAAATTGACTTGTTATCAACAGAAGTAACTTTTACAGTTGAATACCTTGCCTTTAAGATACTTGTATAATTTAAACTCCATATCAGATTTTTCAACTTACTGCATTCATAAAAGTTCACTAGATGGGATTCAAAGTAATTTTTAAGCCATGAAGAAGGATGATAAGGGCAACTTAAATTTTGTATATTTTATATATAAAAACATTAAAATCTCCTTCTGACTTTCTTAAGCAAATATCCTATACTAGTTAGTCTCTTCTCAGTATGATAATTAAAAGTCTGCAGGTTACAATGTAAATTAATTAATAGTATTTGATTAGTTTGTTACAAAGGGAAGAAAAACAAGAGTTATGACACAGTTCAAAGACATGATAAAACCATAAGTAGAAAGAAGCTGAATGAACATAAAAGCAAATTTAGTATAGCTATGTCAATAAAAACGAGGAAGATTATTTTCAGAACCATCAAAGATATATTCTGTAGGTCAAACAACATGATGATGAGTCATTAGCATTACCTTATGTAAAAAAAAAAGAGAATAACAGAACAGATTTTTATATTTCCTCTTTTTATGAGGCATTGGGCAACTTTCTATCTGCCATTTCACAGAAACTCAATAGCTGCTCCTAACTGGAAGCAGTACCTTTGCCTTAGACCATGAGGAAAATTAAAACACAGCTCTTTAGTTTAATCAAAGTCTGCAGAACTGCAATGTGCAAGTAAAGGTATAATGCAGACATGAAGTCTGCAAAACCTAGGGGATGCAGAGAGAATTCAAGCTTCAATAAGTATTTCCTATTACTGCTTTGTTGAAACAAAGCAATCCAAAAGATTAGCAATTCATGTCACGCTCCTGCACTGATTGCCACACCTTGTAAAACTGCAACATGTCTTTATAAGTACTCTTCTAAGCAAGGGAAAAGCTTCATAGCTCATCAATGAGCATGAAAGAGTAGCTTTACAGAAATTTAGCTACAACATGTTCAATAATTTCAGTAGAATCAAGCAAATCTTCACATTACCCTTTAAGAATGAACTGAAATAAGAGAAAAACCTCTCAAAGGGTCACAAGTTTTAAAGGCTTTGCTCTACACCATGGTGTGGAATAACAAAATATTTTTAAATGGTAGTCTTTGTGTGGCTGTTTCTATAATTTTTGTACATTATATGAATAGTTAGCAGATATTATTTTCACTAAAACTGTACTGTTGAGGAAGGAAGAACCATACCTTCTGCTAATTACAGTTCTTCATAGACGAAAAAGATTACAATCATTTGTAACCACTGATCTGGAATGTTGTTTCTTTTTCATTTCAAAACTCAGACAGGAATATTTAAGATCTAAATTACCTCTTGGATGACACTTTGGTCTTTATTAACACCACCCCACACTCCCCCACACCTCCCTCAATACTATTAAAATTGATTCATTAATTTTTAATCTAAAAACAATTAATGTAGGATGTGAAAGGTTAAGCTTGAGATAAGGTGTGATACAAAGGGGATGGCAGGCACTCTGATGAGAAGCAGACTGGCTCTGATCTTTTGCAAGCCAAGTGGAGTTGTTGTTTTTCTGCTATGGATGAAGGGGCTCATTATCCCAAAGATAATTGCCCAGATGCCATACCAGTGAGGTCACACAAAACATGGCTGTGATTGCTGAAGCAGTATTGGAACTAATTAACAGTTAAGGCTGCAGACAGCCATTTGGTACAGACCTCCACTTAGATGCATAGCCTTCCATCTCATCAGTGTTAAGCATTAGGTCACCCTCTTTTTGCTGCTGAGTGAAAACATCATCCCACCCATCAGAAGAATAAACACTTTGGTGTTACTTCTACAGCATTAAAATTCATCCTTTCAGTCATCTTGTACATATTAAGGGACATCAATCATTTTTATCCCTATATCAATTAATGATTTGGCATCTCTTTTGTTTAATGCAGAAAAAAGCTGTATCACAAATTAAGAGTAAACCTGAAGTTCTAAAAGGGGCTAACTCACATTAAGAGGAAGGAACATTTTAATTTTCCATCATGACTACTTTTTCTGCTGTCTCTCATTCTGGAATACATTCCTTACTTAATAAGGTGAAAGCATGAATTGAGACCTTTCTGGTGCTTTCAGAGACCAAGCTATGTTTTAGCCACATGTACTTTACAGGGGTATTTTATTCAGTAATGCAGCAGTAAATTCTACACTTGCAAACTTACAGGCCTCTGCAGATTCTCCCTTGATTTTAATGGGTATTTCAGCATGAGCACACACAGCCATCCAAGTGGAGGTCACTGAAGCAACAGGGGATTTTCCATGACAGCAGTAGGCAGGCCAGATAGGTAGTTTTTAAATAGTCTTTTCCAGATGCTTTAATTTCTTCCAGCTTCTTTGACTGACATCTGGTATGTTCTTAATGCCTTGGAAAGCAGTCATTGAAATTTGATAAATCTGCATTTCTACAACAAAACTGGGAGAAGTTTCAACTTTCTGCCCTTGTGAATTCAAGTCAAGATCGCTATATTTTTATAGTTAAGAAATACTTAATAGTGTTTAAAAATTTGAGCTACCTTGGAGAAAAATGAATATGTTTTCCCTTTCAAAGTTGGTTACATTTAATCAGAGTAATCAGAATCATTTTCTAAGAGAAAGTGAAATTATTCTGGGGGTTTTTGCCTTTTTTCACCAAGGGGAAAAAATGTTGGTTTTAAGCTGTTGTGAGACACTACCTGTCCGACTTTTTTTCCTCATTCCACTCACTGAATCAAAAAACCCCAGTTGTCTCAAAGCCAAACTGCTAGCTTTATTCTCTGAATCATTTAACCATTACAGGATCTCTTTCCCAAGACTGACGCCATTCCTACACAAGGAACATGTAAAAGCCTGAACCCCAGAATGGGTAAGGTTGGAAGGGACCACAGTGGGTCATGTTGTCTAACCTCCCTGCTCAAGCAGGGTCATCCCAGAGCACACGGCACAGGATTGGGTCCAGTTGGTTCTTGAGTATCTCCAGGAAGGGAGACTCTGCACCCTCTCTGGGCAACCTGTTCCAGTGCTTGGTCACCTGCACAGTAAAAAAGTTCTTCTTTGTATTCAGGTGGAATTTCCTGGGCATCAGTTTCTGCCCAGTGCCTCTTGTCCTATTGCTCAGCACCACTGAGCAGAGCCTGGTCCATCCTCTCACCTCTGAGGAGGTCCCCTCTCAGTTGTCTCTTTTCATGGCTGAACAGGCCCAGCTCCCTCAGCCTTTCCTCATAAGAGAGATGCTCCAGTCCCTAAATCATCTTTGTCACACTTTGCTGGACCCACTCCATGTCTCTCTTGTCTTGAGACAAGAAGTGAACACAGCACTCCAGATGTGGCCCCACCAGAACAGAGGGACAGGATCACCTCCCTTGACCTGCTGGAATGTTCTTCCTAATGCATCCCAGGACACCGTTGGCCTCTCAGCCACAAGGGCACTGCTGGCTCATGGACAGCATGGTGTCCACCAGGACCCCCAGGTCCTTCTCAGCAGAGCTGTTTCTCAGCAGGTCAGCCCCCAGCCTGTCCTGGTGCAGGGAATTATTCATCCCCAGGTGCAGGACTCTGCATTTGCCTTTGTTAAATTTCAGGTGGTTCTTCTCTGCCCACCTCTCCAACCTGTTGAGGTCCTTCTGAATGACATCAAACACAGAGAGGCCTGCTTTCACCTAATGTCCAACTGTGCTCTGCTTTGCTCTGACTGCCACTTGGAATTTCTGCCATCCTCTGCAGTTTTTGAAATCCTTGTTTCTTTTAAGAAGGCTCATGTTACACAGAGGCTAATGCAATATTTCTTCTCTTAGCCAATAATGTTAAATAAGTTCAGGTTTTGGTCTGGGTATGTCTTTTCTCCCTTCTCTCTAGTCTTTTTGTCAGGTTTGCTTATCATAAATATGTATTACTTGGGCTAAAATTGCCTAGTTTAAAAATCTACCCATGCATTTAAATATGTATATTATACATGTATAAATATACACATTTATTTAAGGGAGTGTTAAATTGAATACTCTTTACTGTGATCTGCCAGGTTTTTCTGACCATATGAAGGTAATCAACAGTTTCCACTCTTTGAACAAAAGTCAAAGGCAAGTAGTACAAATGGTTAGTGATAGCAAAGCAAAAATAGAAAGAAATCCAAGAATGAACCTCTGGGAACTTATAACAGCTGTCACAGAATGGCTGTAAATGGGTAAAACCTACACTGGAAAGAAGATAGAACGATAATATTTGTAGGGTCTGCAAGAGGGCTCCATACAACATAAATCTAGTCAGAGAAAACTTCCAAAGTTTAAGAATAGCTATTTTGAATACATGGTAGGTAGGAGGGAATCTTTTGGGTATCTAAACCAGGAAATGACAGCTTTCAAACAAGCCCCTAACCATAAAATTGTAATTGTCTTCTTTTTTACATTCATGTGTATTTTTATGCCTTTGCTTTTTCCACACTTCAAAGACTGATTTATTTATTTATTATCAGAAGAAACCCTGTGAGAAAGGCAAAAAAAAAAACAAATACAGGATTCATTCAGGCTCTGCTCAAGGTTCCAGTTTGAGATCCCATCTCACTAAATTAGTCTGTATGTTTGAGCTTTAGTGGTTCTGGAGATTTGAACTTGAATAGATAAAAGACAGAAGAAGAGAGCAAACTCAAGGTCTGACACAGGGAACACTATATTAACTTCAGATTTTTACATGCTGATTCAGTGCTTGCCAGTCCAACTTACTAAATAATTTCTAGCAAGAATCTAATCTATTCATATACTGCTCCAGAGTGCACAATGTCTGATTCATAAAGGTGTGACTCTTTTGAAAAGTCTGCTTTTTAAAAAGTTATTTGCACTTTTTATGGAAGGACTTAAAATGTTTTAATCATTGAAGCTGCCTTCTGAAAAGAAATCAAGTTTGGGTTTAAAGATATAAGCATATTGGCTATGCAAAGTTCTGGGTTTTACCTGTTTTCATGTTATTATGTATAACACTACACCACTATAACCTAATATTCTGTTACAGTGTCACAGGAAAAAGTCAGACCAAACTGGTTGCATAATCAGCAGGAACCCAGGAGCTGAAAAGGCTTTACAGCATATATGCATATGTAATGTATACTGAAAACTTGAAAATACTGGAGTCCTGGATTTGCTTGAAAATGAGAGCAAACATTTTACAGATGTATCAGTTCAATGTATAAAGAACCTCCAAAGCAGAGAAGAGTAGGAAGGAAAAGAAGAGGTTTTCAAGTTTTAATGTCAATGCATCTCTAGTAACAGCCAGTTAAGGGGGGCTTGCAGAGCAACAAGATGGAACACAACATAAATACTTTTAAGGGGAAATCGGGAGTGATTCATTTTTATATCAGTAAAAGAAATGCAAGTCAGAGTCCTGTGATGCTTGGAGATTAAACACTAGCATCTTACTTGATCAAGTATGTGCACTCTTTGGTAGAACCACTGGAGAGCAACAAAGATGGGGAACAGAAGAGCGATCAAAAGAAAGAAGACAACATGGCCCTGGAGCAACTGAGCATAAGCTTCACATTCTCTGCTTCCAGTCAGTTTTGCCTGCAGTGCAGATAGGTCATTATATTCTTGACAACTTGCCTTTTAGCACTGTGATGACAGAAGTTTGCTGCTTCTGCAGATGGTGAAGTTGGCATCTTTGAAATCATTTAACCCGCAATCATTAATAACTTAATGAAAATTAATATATTTAATTAAAATAAATTTAAAACTTAATAAAATTAATAAAAATAATTATACCTACTAGGTCTCATAAACCACGTCCACAAGTATAAAACACACAACTGTTATCTGTTCCATCGGAAGGTGAATGAGGCTATATAAACTATAATGACATCTTTCACCCTCCTCACACTACACTGAGATGCCTGTTTTGAAGACCTCTCGTAAAGCTGGCTCAGTAATAAGTAAATAAAGATGTGCTCTGCTGCTTCCCAACAGTATGACTATTCATGTGGTGTTTCTGTCCATCACATATAGTTTACATTTATTCTCTAAAGATTCAAAATGTGACCCAACGTGTGGTTGAAGTGCCTTAATGATACTTTCAGTCAATGCTAAAGACCACACTGAAACACTGGTTCATATGCCTGTGTTAGAGTTTGTCCTGCTAAAGTGTTTGGATTACAATTTAGATAAGCATTACTAAGGACAGTAGTACAGTTGGCAGAACATTTGCTGCACAAGAAGAGTACTTTGAGTCAGAATATACAAGAAATTATACTGAATTATACTGGAAACAAACTCCAAGGGACTATTGGTATAGCACAGCCATGAGAATGAAAGTCCATTTGTATTCCTCCTTGGCTAGTTTTGGACAACTTGAACTCCTTTATGTCTATATTTATAGATCAAATATACTGTTCAACAGCAGTGGTTCATGGTAGCACATAGAATCTACTAATGAGGATATACATTACTACATTCATTTAACCACTTTATTGCACGTTGCTTTAAATTTTGTTTCTGTTTACTAAAGATGTACAAAATCACAAGATGTTAGGAAATTATTTGAATTTAATAAAAGGTACTGTACAGTTGATAAAGCAAATTATCATGGAAAGGTAGCAGTTAATTTAAAAGAAAAAAAAGGTAAAAAAATTTAAGAGTTCCACAACTTAAAATAGCAGGCATAATGGTAAACCACTAGAACATTATGAGTCCAAGTCCTAGGGCAGCAATAAGTCCTTACCACAAGCTGTCCCTAAATTGTAGAATGGAGTCATGTGGATGCTCTATGATGGCAAGCATGCATATCTGGACTGTGACTAGGTTTATTAATTTTTTCCTGTTTTTTTCCAGACTGAATATAACATATATTCTGTCTGAAATTCACAATCCCTCTCTGTCCTCTCCAACTCATGCAGCAAGAAACCAACCATCTATCACCCTTCTACCCTACCTCTGTCATATGTTGTGGCCTGGCTCTCCCACTCTGCTGACAGAGACAGCAAGATTTGCTGACTTATTTACTTGACAGACTCAATTTACCCTATTTATTCTTTAAAAATATAAATATCTTTGACTCAAGACAGCGGTTTCTCTGAATGCATCAGAACATCAGGGCATTGTAGGGTTTTTATATAGTGCAAAGAAGTAATATACCAAACTGGGACTACTACAGACTTGCACTTTTTGGCAACACTACTCAACTGAGCAATTTTCTAAGCTTTCTTTGACACTGTTAATGGTGGGGGCAGGGGATGGCAGTAGGGAAAAGGGGAAGACAGAAATAGTTCTTCTGTCTCAAATCTAATTCTATAACATCCTGAAACAACTGTGCCCATTTCTTTCCTAGGATACTTGCTTCCCAGTGAAAAACTGATATATTTCTATCCCAACCTGTTTGACAGCTATATGCACTTGAATAGGGTAAAAGTACAGGAGGGATTCAAAAGCCAGGAAATGGAAACCAAATACATTTCCATCCTCTGTGTAACTAGATCTGTACCACTTTTTTGAAAAGAAATGAGGAAAGGAAAGAGGAAAGGGGAAAGCAGAAAGCAACAGAAAACACCAAGTAAACCAAAAACAAGCCCTCCCAGTCTTCCTGAACAGTGATTAAAGCATGAGCTCAACAGTGGGATTTCTGAGAAGTAATCTGGCATTTCAAAGTAATCCCTCCCTTCTTCTCCACAAGACATTGGTCTTCCTTGCAACAGCAAAATATAGAAGTATACACCTTTTTTGGGTAAGAAGCTTCCAGGTTTTTCCAGAACCACAGCCTGCTTGACTTCTATGTAGAATTCATTGTGGTAATTAAACCCAAACTAATTTCTTTTACAATGCCTCAAGGAAAAGAAATAAACATAGCACTAACCACTGTATTATTCCTGATATAACTCCAATCATGTTCCCTTCACTGGTGTTTGGTTCTCCCACTACCCATAACACTCACTATAATGTTTGAACCATGCCATGTGAATCCAGGCTCCATGCTTAGGTCACCAGTGACAATGCAATCTGATCCAAAGCAGTCCTGCCTTGCAGAGCCCTCCTTTGCTCTCCTCTGAACTCTTTGCTCTTTTCCTCTTTTGCCCATGCTCTCTTCAGGAAGTGCAGTGCACTGCCAGTCTTACTACCAGTACAGAAGGAGGATTGGAAAGGCTGTAGGTGGCACCAGGCAAACACTGACTGGTGTATCCACAGCCTGGCTGGAAAGAGGAAGAGACAAGCAGTGCTCAAGGAAATTGACTCAGTCTGCCCAGCTCTCTAAGTGCCTGTTGCCCAGGGTATGCTGCTCTACATGAATCACTTACGTTGTCCTGTCTTTTTTGCTGCTATCACTGATTAAAATTCCTTTCCAACTCTTCTTCACTCTTCTTTACAGTCAAAGTCATCTCATAATAACCTTGGCAAATGCTACCACCACACTGCAGCTATTTTTTCTTCAGACAAAGCTATTTGCCCATTTCATTCCAAGCAGTTTCACAGTAATGGAAACGCTATTCAGAGATGAATAACTTAATCCTTTCTGTTAGCAGCCTTCCCTATCTCTTCCATTTGATTTGGTGTCTTTGCCAGCTCAGTAAATGTTTAACAGATATTTCTTGGTGTAAAGACCTTATTTTCTAAAATATTTGTACAGTAGTTAGGCAAAATTATGCTTTTTAAACTGCTTTCATTTCAAGGATAGTGCTGCGGACAAGAAGATAATTTAAGTCATTACAGACTGTCAACCAAGATCTGTTCACTTTGACTTTTCAGGTAGTTATGCTTTTTTAATATTTATAATGTAAAGTATATAGAGAAATAAATGGGATTAACAGCATAGAGTGATTGCTGATTTTCTAAGCTCTAAAGCAATAATTATAGAGGAAAAGAATGAAATAGTTTATTTGAAGAAAGACTATCCAATACAATTATTTGAAATATAAGTATATTGCCATTTACTGGACAGCCTCATCTAATTCACATTTAGCTTTTATAAAAAGGCATTACTATTTTGGAATTTAGACCTCCTGAAAAAGGATAGACTGGTATGATACCTATATCAATCACATATGCATCTGTCTTGTGCACATTGTGGAATTTAGAAATCTAATTCAAGGAGAGATCTGCTCCATTTGGTGTCAGATTTCTAACACAACTCTCTTCAACACAAGTAGGCACACAACGATCAGCAGCTTGTTCCAGAAACTCCTAGAGGGACAGTTGGCTTTGTCTTACCTTGCCATGCAAATGTAACAAGAAATAACTACCAGTATATGCCACATATTTATCTGAATGCCAGAAATATACATATATGTATGGTATCTTAAAAGGAATGTTGAGGTGTCTTTGTGGATAATTTCATTCTTGTGAGCTCCCTGTCATAAGGGCATCACAGATATCAGGTGATACCAAGGTAATTAATTCCACAAATTAACACTGCTCTGTTGCCTATTCCTTGGTCAGGCCAGCTAATTCATAACCTCTTTTTTTCCTTCTAGAACCTGCAGAAACTGCTATTTTTGAACATGGGACTGTCTGGAATGACAATTTCCCTCAATCCAATGGCCACATCTTGAGACATTCCTGCTGTTCAGAGCCTTTCTTTTCTATTGCAGGTACTTCTAGCCTCATTTTTATGGATTAAGGGTAGCAACCAGGATCCCAAAAAAATACCAAGGTTTGGCTTGATTTGCCTTCATTGCCTCAATCTATATCTGCAATTCCTTGTTCACTCAGACTTTTTTTTAATGGAGCCATTTTTTGTTCTCAATTTCCATTTGAACAACTGTCACAGATGATAAACCCCACTTCACTGTCCCTATCCTTTAATTTAGCAGAGTTAAGAAGAGATCACAAGTTGAATCCTCATACTCCTTTAGTAGGCAGTCAAGTATTTTGACATCCTTTTCCATCAAATTATTATGTCTAAACTCATAGACTTTACATGCTATACCACAACTACACTGCAACCTCATAGACTCCTGACTGGTGCATTCTCTAATAATACTACTACAGTTCTTTCCCATGAGTGGCCCAAATTTTTGGAAACAACTTGGCAAACTTTAAAAGCTTACATAATGTTATTCTTTAGGTGTAAAAAGGACATAGCATCTATTTGGTCATATTGTTTTCTTAAGGGTCTTTCCTGCATTCTTTTGAACCTCAGTATTACCAGATTTAGCAGTCATGAGTATATTTTCGCATAAACACATTTTTTGCTTTTTTCCTCACTTCTTTTAAACATTTCTGTCACGTGTTTCTTTTTATCATAGAGAAGCAGCTTCCACTAACACATTTGTACAGGTAGCACTGCCAGAGTGCATGAAGTGCTCCAAAACTAGTAACATATAAGACTAATACCAAACTATCTTGGTGTTTGTTGTAATATAATGCTTGCAGACATGGTAGAAAACAAAACACTACTTAAACTGTGTCGTGATTATTTTCCAGAGAGCTTCAACTCTGAATGGGTCTCTTCTTGCTCTCATTCTTCTTCTCAGATTATTTTTTTAGCTTGTTTTATCCCTTTATAGTGTATGGGCCAAATATCACTAAGCCACAGATTGGCAGAGGGGGTCTGTTTCATTCAGTGTCTGTGTTTTAACCTCTCAGTTTTCCACCATCAGGTTCTCTGTGCTGCAAAAGTCTATCGAGCTGGCTTACAGCAGGATGGCTATGATGTAGCTCTGTCACCCCAAAATGATTCACTAGCATCTCTCCCCGCACATCACAGGTATTAATGCCCTGCTGTACCCAATAGAAACAGAGAATTATCACTGCTTCTAGTGACTTTTGGATCAATTTAATCAGACTAACCATATGGGTCATTTCAGCTCTCTTCTCAAACCTATAATAATTACTGCTTTTGAATCAGTCATTGCCAGCCAGCTGCACTGAAACAGAGTTCTGTGAGTAGTCCATAACTAATTATCTTTAAAAAAATTGTCATTTCTGAGTAAATAACAATCAGGATCAGACAGATGAAAAGAATGTTCCCTTCCATCTCCAATTACCAGAATTAAAAAAAATACTGGATGTATCCTTGGCATATCTTGCTCAGAACAAAAAGTTGGAGCACATGTTACCATCTATAATAAATGCCATTTGTTTATACAGAGCAAAGCTTTCTCAACCCAGAACTCTGTCTCATTCTTGAAGAAAAGCTACCTCCAGCACATCAATCAGCACAGGGTAATTTGAGTTCAGCCAAGGTTTTCTTGCAAAGAGGAAAGCCAGACTGAAAGGCACTTTGAAGGTAACACACCTGTCAACATTCAAGGGTTGAAGGCAGATATGGAGACACCTTTGGTTTACCCCTTGCAGCATGTTCTTATTTCATTAAATTAAAAAAAAAAAAAAAAAAAAAAAAAAAAAAAAAAAAAAAAAAAAAAAAAAAAAAAAAAAAAAAAAAAAAAAAAAAAAAAAAAAAAAAAAAAAAAAAAAAAAAAAAAAAAAAAAAAAAAAAAAAAAAAACACAAACCCTGGAATAGTCACCAGCCTCTAAAGTAGTAGCCTATCCCTGCCAGTAATGCTTTAAGTTTTTTTTTAAAGTTTGTCCACAAGCCCCTTCCTGCTGGCTCCCAACCACTCCGATGTGTGGCACGAAGAGGGTGGTGCTGGATGGAGTGGCTTGGCAGCACCCTGGCTCCAGAGGCACCCACACCCATAATATGACCTGTGTGTTGACTTAAGGCAGAACAGGGATCTGGGTTCTGTTCCACTCACTACAATTAGGTACATAAAAAAACAGGGTTTCACAGAATCATAGGAAGGTTTGGGTTGGAAGGGAGATCATCTACTTATGGGCAGGGACACCCTTTNCCGCGGCGGGCAGGTCCCGGCGGGTCGTGGCAGTGCCCCGTTCCTCGGGTGTTCGCGCAGCACTTGGCAGCTCCCAGCTCCTCGCTGCCCCTCCGCGCACCTCGGGGACTGATGTGTCCCTGGGTGAATTTGTTCCTACACCTCAGTGCCCTGGACCCATCTCTCGTGGGTGAGATGGTGGCATCAGCCTCCCTTTTTAAGCACAACTCCGTGAACAGGCCCTGCTGTAAGGTAATATGTGAGCAACCACTCTCCTGGAAAAATCTCATTAATTCAAAATCACTTTGATTACTTTCTTTGTTTCTTCCTTGTGCAGCTTGGAGTGTGACACCCTCCTGCATCGATCTGGTTGTCACCAGCTCTCCCAACACTAGCCAGTCACTCCCTACAGCAAGACGATGTGAGGATATGGCTGCAGAATTTTTGCAATGTCATAATTACCCATCTTGCAGCCATTTGCAAGGGTGGAAGGAAAAGAGTTACGGTGTTTGCATCCTGAGTGAATCCAGTGGATAGCTGGGGTGGTGTAAAACCACACACTTGTTGAGAAAGAAGGCTGAAGGAACGAGTAGAACTCAGCAGGTAGAGAAGAGATCCATTTTAAATGGTATGTCAAGATGAAATGATTATTAAACCCTTTTAACCATCCTTTGTGGTCATCTTTGCATATGAGCACACAAGCAAGACAGAGATACATTCAAGGATATTTTTAAAATGTCTTTGAGGTGGGATTAGGAATATTTTCTTCATGCATTTCCTAGGCAAAAAATATGGAGCTTTGCTATCCAAATTATTTATCTTTTATCTTGCAAGGCTTAAGGGGGTTTTTTCCCTACATTTCACACTATCCCCTTTTAAGAACTGAGGACTTTTGGGGACATCAGTACTAAATTTGGTACTGCTCAAGGTAACTTGAGTTTAACTTTATACTGTTAAAAAGTGCTACAAGTTTTCAGTACCAAACAACTATTTTCATCAGTAATAGTGTGCTTTTCTATTATAACAAAATATTAGATAAAGGAACAGGCCATACTATACTTCCTCATACAGGAACCAACTGTACTCCCTCAGAAACCAGACTGAAACTATTTGAAGGTTTTCTGTGAGGACACCAGCTCAGTCATTTACCCCTACAATGCTTGACAGGAAGGGAAAAAAAAAAGAAAAAAACATGCAGTTATTTTAATCAATAGCATCCTCTGTCAGCAAGTCACTTACAGGTCCTAGAATAAAGAAATGAGAAAGCATTCACCAGGAGGCTAACGTGTCTCACACCCAACTGCTGAGACTGAAGTGAACAAATTCTTTTGTGAACCTGAGCAAACCTGAAGTCAAAGGCACCCCTCATTGATTTCAGTGTGCAGTACTGTCCACTGACACTAGCTATTGTTTGCTCTGTAAACCACCTTCAATAGCACACAAGCAAGTTGTCTGTTACAGAACCCTTACACAACTGAACATTTTGTTGAGTGACACTGGTGCTTGGAATTACCAAGCTGGATTGCAAATACTTATTTCAGTGTGTCCTCAAAAATGCATTGTAAAAAGAACCTNGCCTCCTAATAATCTATTCTAAACCTCCTGTCATTTAACGTGAGCAGTTTAAAAAATTATAACTATATAACAGTATATATTTTTATCTATCTGCGTGTATGGTTTGACGCAGAAGACGCCCAGCAGCACCTCACGACCAGCGGGGCTGTCACGCCGGAGGCCTCGGAGGGCGGCGGGGGAGGCAGCGCTGAGGCGCCTTCCCGCAGCAGCTGCCGCCGTTCTTGGGGGCACATCGCCACCTAGCAGCGGCCCCGCGCACCCAACTAGCCGCCGAAACAGGGCGTTCCATCGGCCCTACAGCACAGCTCGCCTGCCCTGCTGCGGGCGGCAGGCGGGAGGAAGGGCAGGGCGGCAGCGGCCCCTGCGCCTCCCCCGCCGGCAGAGCCCCGCGCCCGGCCGGGCCTGCGGGGGTGCCCGCGGCGGGCAGGTCCCGGCGGGTCGTGGCAGTGCCCCGTTCCTCGGGTGTTCGCGCAGCACTTGGCAGCTCCCAGCTCCTCGCTGCCCCTCCGCGCACCTCGGGGACTGATGTGTCCCTGGGTGAATTTGTTCCTACACCTCAGTGCCCTGGACCCATCTCTCGTGGGTGAGATGGTGGCATCAGCCTCCCTTTTTAAGCACAACTCCGTGAACAGGCCCTGCTGTAAGGTAATATGTGAGCAACCACTCTCCTGGAAAAATCTCATTAATTCAAAATCACTTTGATTACTTTCTTTGTTTCTTCCTTGTGCAGCTTGGAGTGTGACACCCTCCTGCATCGATCTGGTTGTCACCAGCTCTCCCAACACTAGCCAGTCACTCCCTACAGCAAGACGATGTGAGGATATGGCTGCAGAATTTTTGCAATGTCATAATTACCCATCTTGCAGCCATTTGCAAGGGTGGAAGGAAAAGAGTTACGGTGTTTGCATCCTGAGTGAATCCAGTGGATAGCTGGGGTGGTGTAAAACCACACACTTGTTGAGAAAGAAGGCTGAAGGAACGAGTAGAACTCAGCAGGTAGAGAAGAGATCCATTTTAAATGGTATGTCAAGATGAAATGATTATTAAACCCTTTTAACCATCCTTTGTGGTCATCTTTGCATATGAGCACACAAGCAAGACAGAGATACATTCAAGGATATTTTTAAAATGTCTTTGAGGTGGGATTAGGAATATTTTCTTCATGCATTTCCTAGGCAAAAAATATGGAGCTTTGCTATCCAAATTATTTATCTTTTATCTTGCAAGGCTTAAGGGGGTTTTTTCCCTACATTTCACACTATCCCCTTTTAAGAACTGAGGACTTTTGAGGACATCAGTACTAAATTTGGGACTGCTCAAGGTAACTTGAGTTTAACTTTATACTGTTAAAAAGTGCTACAAGTTTTCAGTACCAAACAACTATTTTCATCAGTAATAGTGTGCTTTTCTATTATAACAAAATATTAGATAAAGGAACAGGCCATACTATACTTCCTCATACAGGAACCAACTGTACTCCCTCAGAAACCAGACTGAAACTATTTGAAGGTTTTCTGTGAGGACACCAGCTCAGTCATTTACCCCTACAATGCTTGACAGGAAGGGAAAAAAAAAAGAAAAAAACATGCAGTTATTTTAATCAATAGCATCCTCTGTCAGCAAGTCACTTACAGGTCCTAGAATAAAGAAATGAGAAAGCATTCACCAGGAGGCTAACGTGTCTCACACCCAACTGCTGAGACTGAAGTGAACAAATTCTTTTGTGAACCTGAGCAAACCTGAAGTCAAAGGCACCCCTCATTGATTTCAGTGTGCAGTACTGTCCACTGACACTAGCTATTGTTTGCTCTGTAAACCACCTTCAATAGCACACAAGCAAGTTGTCTGTTACAGAACCCTTACACAACTGAACATTTTGTTGAGTGACACTGGTGCTTGGAATTACCAAGCTGGATTGCAAATACTTATTTCAGTGTGTCCTCAAAAATGCATTGTAAAAAGAACCTCTCTTTGAAATTGCACAGTGGCTCTATTGAACTATCTCAAATAACACTTCTAGCAAGTGTGACACCTGGCTAAGAATAAAATACCTTCAAAATTAGAGCTGTGGCTCTGCCCCAAAACTGTACAGAAAGTCATCTCCTCCAACTGTAGAGAAAGTTATTTCATACCAGACACAGACCTAGTGCAGGTAACATTTTGGGGTTTCTCTTTATCATGCTCTCTCACATTTCAGTACCACTACACATTCCTTTAAAAAAAATGCCCCAGAAAGGTAGAGTCAAATATATGAATAAGGTTGAGATAATTCCATGTCCATTTACAGAAGAAATGTATGGATATATGCAACTACTCCAAGACAGCATTAGAAGAACAATAAATGATTGCAAGGCTAAATACATCAGCAAATCTACAAGGTAACAATGCTGACAGACACCACTGGTCCAAAACTACATCATAAATACATCACTGTTTGAGGTTGCAGAATGTGATCCTTCATTCCACAGTCCTTACACGTGAGTTCTTGAATTATCCAAGAGAGATGAGTGCTTTTTACATATCACTTCAAAAAATAAATGCACAGTAGGCTTGGCTGTCACAGCAGGGACAGCTCCCTGAGACCTTGGCTGCAGCATTTTGTGGTTCAGTAATGGAACTGGCTCTAATCTGTCTCTGTCAATACTGCCCAGGCAAAGGTGGTGCCCTTTTGGGCAAAATGCCCAAGTCTGACCTGCTTTGCTCCCTCCTATCTCAAGTTCAGTATGCATTGCTTATGTCTACAAAACACGTAGCTATTTTGGATGTCAAAGTCAGAGGACTTTGAAGGTTATTTCTTGTGGCAGCCCTGGCCTTTCTTTCCCAGCAGTTATACATGGGACGTGCCTACGCTGCACAAAAGATAGCAGTGCATGCATCCCTGAGCCAAAAGCACCAAAAGCAATGCAGTAACAGCCTCACAGCACTCTGCCAGACTAAGAAATGCAGATAATGTGGGAACAATGCTTCCAGAAATCAAGCAAGTATCTTTCCAGTGTCAGCTAGACACCACCTTACTCTGGGTAGGTATAAGTCATTCCACATTCAGTCTGGCTGTAGAGAAGACAGGGTTCAGACAGCCTCTGCAGTAATTGCTCCTTTCTTAGATAAACAGAAGACTCATAACCTTTTTTTCTTACCTCTTTCTGTGAGGGTCAGTAAATGCACTGCATATTTCTAGGGGGTGAAAACTTTCATAATTATAGGAAGTTGCTTCTTTACAACTGTCTTGGTAATTGCACAGGGCTTCATTGCGCATTCCCATTATTATGTTCATGAAATAGGGAGAACTCCCTGCACACTAAATCATGACAAGCTTTGTTAGGTAGGGGTATTTGGGGATGAATTCCTTATCTGGGCCTTCATATTGCCTCCATGTCCCAATAGATATCTTTCTAAGTAGCAACCGAATTATTAGCACATAACTTATGCTTCATTAACATTACTCTGCAATTTACCAATATTAAACGTGGATCAGAGTGATTTTCTTGCTTTTCTAGCTAGCATGACCTTAATTATTCTGATATCATTTCCCAATAGCCTGTGTCATGGTGTTAAGCCCAGCTAGAGACGAAGCACCATGCAGCCAATTGCTCAACCCCTCCTCTCTTCCCCCCCACCCCAGTGGAATCAAGAGGAGAACAGAAGTAAAATTTGTATGTTGAGATAAGAATAGATTAATAACTGAAAATAAAGGAAAATGAAATAATAATGCTAAGTAATAATAACAATGATAACAAAAAGGGGGAAAAAAACACCAAATGATGCATAATGCAATTGTGCAACCCATGACTGATGCCAGATCTCCCTTCCAGAGCCCAGATCCTGGCTCCCCCTTTCAGGTAACTCCCTCCAGGTTGAATACCAGGCATGACATTCTATGTTGTGGAATATTCCTTTGGTCAGTTTGAGTTCCAGATAGGCTCCTTCCCAGATTGTTTTTTTCCTTTCAGAGCATGAGACAAGGAAAAAAGTCCTTGACTTAGGATAAACTTGACTTATCAAAAAAAAAAAAAACAAACA
This sequence comes from Notiomystis cincta, assembly GCA_013398075.1. Lineage (NCBI taxonomy): Eukaryota > Metazoa > Chordata > Aves > Passeriformes > Notiomystidae > Notiomystis > Notiomystis cincta. The sequence goes on from VZRX01001698.1 coordinate 185,459, forward strand.
AAACCCAAGTGTGTTATCAACATTGTTCTCATTCTGAATCCAAAACACAGCACTGTAACAGCTACTGAGAAGAAATTAACTGTGCTGGAACCTAGCTGGAACCAGGACACCCTGCTATACTGGACATGATTGGCTCTAGCAACTTCATGTCTAAACCTTCACTTTTCCACCAATTTACTGCATTCATTTTCAGCAAACTCTGCCCTATTGTAAAAGATTGCAGCGTCTGGAAAGTAGGTAATATATGGCAAAGAGAATTTACTAAGCATGATCACTTATTTAGTTGCAAGAGTATCTGGTGAGTTTATCACAAGGAAATAAACAAGTAAGGTATTTGTGGTCTTTTTTCTCTTCAGTGCAAAACAAAAATCTCTGTATAACTTACTGCTGGTAACATTTTCTTTCCTTTAGCAGCAAACATGAGGTAGATTGTTTAATTTAGCCTATATTTTTGGCTTGTGTGAAAGTCTTAAGAATTTCTGCAATGTCATAATTACCTAGACCTTAATATAATTCTATTCTCTCAATTATACTTTTGAATGCCAAGTTTTCTTGTCAGATTTGTAGGTACCTAATGTAGCTCTGAACTTTCCAGTGGCTTTTTGTTAACTCCTTGCAACTACTTCTTTTCTCTAGGCTTATGCTTCCTTTAAAAACCATATTCTGTAACAGGAAAGAAATTGGCTATTTACAGTTCATCCTTCTGGTCCCACACCAGATTTTGGTGAACTTCAACAACAGCAGAAGTTCTTGTTGCCACATTTTCCCATCTTTGGGGTTTATTCCCTTAGTGTTCCAGGGTCACTCAGTGCTTAGTCAGTGGAGATCAGCTTTCTCTGGTGTGGCTAGAGAAGCAATCTTTCTGTGTAGGGGAGGGAGCTATTGAAAATAGAGAAAAAAAATCTTTATGAAAATACAAAATTAATTAGTAGGTATCTGAAAGAAATAACTTGAATGCAGCATTATCAGCACAGAAAATAGTTCTCATTACTTAACTGAAACATTTAATTTAGCTGATCTACAAACTTTCTGGAGTCTAGAGAAAGAAGGTCTTTCCTTGTGCAATTCAGGAGTCATCATAAATCACCCACCATAAATTAGCCTTTTTCTGCTCAGTGAAGGCAGAGGCCAGTGTTGCTAACTGGTGAATTTAGCTCTCAACAACTGGTAGTGGTGAGACACCCTTCTCTTCAGCTCTAAAGACACTGAAGAGGAGGGCAATTGTGGAACTTAATGGTGGAACAAGAATCATAGATGAAGGATGCTTGAGGTGATGCTACTGGATACTTAAAAGAATTCCTTATAATGTATTACAGTGTATTCCTTATAATTCCTTCCTATGTCTGTAAAGTACAGACTGCTCCACACTCCAGCTTCATTGGTGACACACACTGAGAACAGTCCCTACCATTGCTGTATTTTCATATTTGGTGGGAAAACCCAAATGCACATGGCTGCTCTCTCCTGATTTATCGAGCACGGAAGGTTTGAGACTGACTCTGTGAGTGTTCCAGGTAGGTCCAGAGACCACAGAATAGCAGCAACATTTGGGTACAGTTCACTTGCCTGCCCACATACCAACAAAGTACTGCTACTCCTCATCTCTAAGGTCTGAGAGCTAGATTTCATAGCAAATAAAGATATATAACACCTAATCTCATTTTCACTATTATAACAGAATCTGAGAGCAGCCACTATTGTAAGCTTTAATTCTTGTTTTTCTAGAATTGTGGCATGTTGATCCTCCATTTTAGGCATCTGTGGAAGTAAGTATGATACACTACACTGAAACAGTAAGAAAACTTTACCATGCCGTAGAGCCATGTGTCTTTAACATTGTTATTTTATGTCATTGAAGACAATTAACCAAGAATAAACAGAAAAGAATAATCATCTTCCTTTCACTAATTGTCTTGTGAGCAGAAAATTTCCAATGCAATAAATGAAGGCTCCTGTAATATTAGTTCTTTTTGATACAAAATTAAACTTTAATAAAAGGAGTGTAACATCTCTCAGATGTTCATTTTTCATATAACTAAACTCAGCAGATGTATGCCATCAGTCTTAACTACAATTTCCTATTACACTAATGACATCATTGCTAGTAACACAGAAGATACTATTAATACATTGTTATTGAGTCACAGAACATCATTCATGTGCAAATCAATTTGCTCGAATCCAGTAAAAAAACATTTAGGATTGAAACATAACTAATTTAATATGGAATGTATCCACAAGATCTTTCACCCAAAAATCAATGTCCAATTTGTTTGTGAAAAGAGCAGAGGGTGATTAACTGCAGACATATTCTTGAAAATAAATTGCTCTAGCTCAGGATAAAGACATCTTTCTTTTTCTTGTAGGCTCTATTTTAATTATTTTTAAGTATCTTTTATGTGACATGAGTTCCCAAGGGAGTTCTGTCCACTTGTATACATTGCATTGAATCCATGACAATGCTTTCATTTGGAACAGGAAGGCTCAGGTGAATTAGAAAAGAGTCTTTGAAAGGGGTCCCTTCACCCACTCACTAAATCTCCCTGCTTCTTCACTCTAACTTCAAGTTTCAGGCTACTTACCCAAAACTAGTTCCAGGTTCACCTTGCCAAGCACTGCTGTAATTCTCTGTCAGCCAGGAAAACCTTTTGTCAAGTCACAGCTTACCATTGGAGCATGACAGCATGAGGCAGCATGACACTGCAGACTACCAGGAAGCACTGTGGAAAAACAGGAGGAAGTTTATAAACTTCTTGGTCCTGTGGACCTGACACCCACACCAGAATGGTAGGGTTTGTCTGTTTATTCAGTTTGGGCTTTTCCTCACAAACAGAACACTCATCTGTGCCTGGAGAATGTTAGATGGTTCCTGGAGCATTTCTGACAGTGTTTCACCCAAGAGGAATCCATTTCAGTCACTTTGAGACTGCTCCAGGATGCAAAGCAAAGTACAGTAGGTGGGGACAGCCAGCAGATTGAGCTAAAAAGAACGCACCAATGTGCACTAGAACACTGACATCAGCTCAGCCCTTGAACACCAAACTCCCTCCTACTCACATGCTTCTGACCAGTAACTTTTGTTGAAATCCAGACCTTAATATTAGATTTCTTTTCAGCCAGGCATTGTCTTTTTTTTATATTTATATATATTTTTTTTTCTATAACCATTTCAGCTGCAAAGGAGTCCATTCTGAATTGGACTTCTTCTGTGCTGCCATACAATAAATACTAGATAACAAACCTGTAGCTGTTTTACACCAGAGACTCTGCTTCAAAAGGCAAACTTAGGTTAAATCACTTGCATTCAATGCTGATTTGTGACAGTGTAAGGATACTGACACCATTTTCTTTGTAAATATATTTCCAACAGAAAATTATGTTTGCATAACTCAGGGTAATATATCCCTATATTGATAGTCTACGTACTCAGTCAACTCAGTCTCTGTCTGCAGAAACACAGGATCCTTGCAGTCATTCCTTCCCACAAAGCAAGGCCTGGGCTGTTCAAATCATTTATAGAGCTCAGTTATCTAGGTCACTTTGGACACATTTAAGCATTAAAGCTTGTGGAAACAATGGAACTTGCAGTGTTGCAATATCATAGCAACAAAGCTCAGCTAATGTAGCATTCAGTATTTTGGTATTCTAAAATCAAAACTTGATTTAGAAGATCAGACATTACAAAGAATCAGCAAATGTTTCTCAGCTGGTATGACTTTAGACTAGAAAAAGAAAGAAACAGGTTCATGTCATTGAACAGCTGGTATTTGCAGTAGCTATTTTGGGTGGAAAAAATTTTAGGACTCGGTTTATTTGCCCCTAGCTCGGGTCCAAGGACAATGTACACATGCTCACTGCAATGCCAGACTCCTTTCATAGATCCACAGCCTTTGAGAGACCAGATGGGATTCCCTGTGGCACCCCCAATAAATACTGATGCAGACACAAGTGAACTTAGCTCCAAGAGTGAGAGCCCTTCCAGACAGAGATCTGGATGTAGCTATCTAAAAGTCACCTAACCTTACATCAGAGAAAACAGGGGCTTGAATCAGCATTCTGAATGGAGAGCAGACACAGAGAGTTACTTGATAAACAATGATGTTAACAGTTGATCTCCTAATCTCCCTTCACTAAATGAAGTTTAGCTATATTAGTATGTTGCACTGAAACTGCAAAATATGTAGAAAGCACCTCTATGTAGGATGTAAGCCTGTAACATTATATTGCCCAATTAGATAATATAGACCACAAATATTTCGAAATATACAAGGGTTTGGGGTTTTGTTTCTTTTTTTAATTAAGTGCAAAAAGAATTAGGGAAGGTACTAGCCACTGTACTGTACACTCCATGTTATGTGGAGCAGTTGACGGCTGTAAGCCTTTTAATATGTAATTACCTACAGGTTGTACGTTGCAGTGACCCAGACTATCTTGGATGATGCAGAATGGGTTGATTTCACTGCGCCGGACTCTGCCTCAGAGGATAGGTTCAAAAAAGAGTCCACAACATAAAAATTCTTAACCCCTGAGGTCACCTGTGCCTGCCTCCTCTCTTTGTTTCAGAGATTCAGGCCTCTCACAGGACATACAGTGTATTTCAAGATTATCTTTAGCTGTACTACCATTTGTAACTTAGGCTAAATTCCTCCCCTGAGATGTTTCTATTAGTTCTTTTCACGCGTGTCAACTTCGGATTGGCTATCTCTATTCTACCTCTCTCACTTTGTAACCCTATAAAAACATGTAACCAAAGAGTTAAGGGGTCTTTCTGTGAGCTCCCCTTCAAGAAAATAAACTTGGAATAAAGCTACAGAAATTCCAACTCTTTCCTCCTTGTCTTTGCTCCTGCCGAACTAAAGCCAAGAGACTGCTTGTTGCAANCAGATCCTGAAGTCACGCTCTCCCCTCTCTCCTCCTCTTGGAATAATCAAAATCAATAGAAAACAATGGGCCAGAGCTGTTTCCAAATAAAATTAATTTTGTACTTGAATTCTAGCTCCATGTTTATTCTATAAACATCACTAAGGTTCATTTTCCAAGAAGAATTGTTAACACTGTATTAACTGGTCTTAAAAGTTACCTTGTGTATTGTGGTTGCAGTAAAAAATCTAAAAACGTTCATTCTGCCTAGAATATATATACATGTATAAAGAGAGAAATCCCAAACATCTTAGGGCTGAACGGAATTACCTTCAGCATTGGAAGAGATGTGTTAAGATCAAACTCAGAACTCATACACTCATAGGTACATACACACACATGCACATACACAGTGACCAAAGAAAGCAATTGTTACTCTACATTCTGAAAGCTCAAATGCCCTAGAGAAGCAGAATAAATTTCAACTGTACACAAGCCCAGCTCAAAAGTGCTAAATGCTTCTTCATCTCTCCCAGTGCAAACAGCCACCATGTTTAATGTTAAGTCTAGTCATCATCTACCTCTCTCTCTAGCAACAACATCCTTCAGCTGAACTTTTTAGGTCCAGCAAAAGAAAGCACAGCCCTCCACCTGAGACTTGCAGGTGTGCAGGTGGCTGTTGTTGCTGGGGTTCTCTGGGGGGGGTTAGATGGGCACCAAGAACTATTTCAATGGTATTCAACCTGCTGACACAGGTGTCAACAATATCTTCTACAATACACACACACACAAACACAAAAGGTATGACCTCAGGAAGTATGAACCTGCATTTGAAATTATTCCAAGAAATATTCCCTTTCAGCTGGACATCACAAGGACTCTGTCAACCCCATTGCCAGGTACCAGCCACAACATTACCCATTAACTCTGCCCCAGAGCAGACCTTCTAAGTTACAGTCAAAATCAAGTGTCACAGCTGCAGATCCAGGTGAGCCCTCCCTGTAAACTATTCTGTAAGATAAATAGCACTGACGTATTATGTTAATGTGCCCACTTTGGCAATAAATGTAATTTCACCTAACTTCTTGCAGGATCAAGAAGTTTACAAAGTCTGTCATAGAGCAGTGAATGAGTTTGAATGCCAATGTCCTCTTTCCCATTTGAGGGTTTTCACTAAAGATAGTCTCTACATTCTTCACAGACACCCATTTCCTTAGAATATCTATCTTTGCATTTCCTCATAACACTTTACTGACAAAGCCTTGGGGTTTTGATGTGATATGAAATGTTATGATTGACTGCATTCCTCTACCTCCTTGGATAGCAGAGTTTAGCTCTTAACTTCTGAGAAAGTAAACTGAAATTAGCCAATTTGAAACCAGCTACCTGAAACTGAGAACTGAATTGTTTGTTTCTTTGTTTGTGGTTTTCATTGGGGTTTTTTTTGGTGGTGGTGGGTTTGGGGGGTTTTTTTGGGAGTGAGTTAAGGGAGTTTATTAAATTTATTTTTTCATCACACAATCTATGTTGGGATCGTATCTTATTTTAATGAGTTGAGAGTTGCTTTTATGAACCATTTGCTTACCCCCTTTGGATTCTTATGTAAGTGTAATCAGGAGTTCCTCTCTGCTGAAAGCAAGATGAGCCTTTTGCCTTTGTAGTAACAACATAATTTCAGTTTATGCCTAGAAAAAACACCATAGATGGAATCAAAACTCCACTGAGGCTCTCTTGCTAAATAGATACACAGAGTACAAATATGTTGTCATGTGTACATGCAGGCAGCTTAAGTGAAATACAAGAAAGAGTCCAGATGAAATACAAGGGAAGTAGCTAGACTGGTATTAGCATATATCACCTGCATTTGCATCTAATGTCTAAATGGAGAAAGTAAACATCACGTGTAATCCAGCATGAGTTTATCCTCTCCCTCTCTCACTCTTCTTTGAAGATCCACTTGCAGTGTCACATCATTCCCAGAAAAAGCTATTGTGACAAACATTTTGGCTGCAGTGCAAGCATGGCAGCATCTAAACCAGCATTTTACAAGCCTGGGAAGCAAGCAGACTCTGCAATACAGGCAGAACCCTGCATTCCTCTGCACACCTGGCTGCACTGCCTGGGCCTGGGGACAGGGCAGAAAGCTGCACAAGGTGGCAGGACCAGTCACAGCTGTGCTATGTATTTCCATATATCAGGGAGTCAGCCAGTCACCATGCAAAGATAACAGAACCTGGAGAGATAAGGAATTACAGGGTGAGTGAAGGCTGCAGTTGCCAAAATGGGATCATTTTGCTCTCCCTGGCCACATGTTGCTTTTTCTTCTGCTGTGTTACCACTCACTATGGGAAACTGATCCAGCTACACTTTTTTCCCTGGAGATGCTTCCAGTGATATCAGTTTCTGTATCTGGCATATCAAATTTCTGTGCTAACACAAAGTGAGAACAGCTTGCCCAAGATGGGGCTTGGATTGGCTTAAGTAACACTGGGAACTGCACACTGAGATGTGGGAAGGGACACACAAAAAGGAAAAGCAGAAAAAGCTAATTTTGCTAATGAAAAAGAAATTCAAACTCAAATGTTTTTCATTAAAGCATCTAATAATTCTGCAAAAAGGACACACTGCTTTAAGTCCTATTTTGGATGTGTGAAACTTGTCATCTGAGAAGTCCTTTCTTCTTAAAATAGACCAATTTCTATTCAGTTACTTAATGCCCTCATATTTTAGGATTGAAAACTTATTATTCCACTACCCAACATTAAGATGATGACTGTAGAAAGTACATTGTTTGAAGGCAGAAGCTTTTTGTCAGGCTTGTGAATGATTCTGCTAATAAATATTACTTTGAAACATAACTACAGCATTTTTTGAACCTACATGTGACAGTTTTGCAGCTGCAAACATTCTCAGCTTCCATGTATACATCACAAGCTGTGCACACAGAGACAAACAATGCACTAAAGGCACTTGAAATTTGGCTGATGTTATTCCACAGGAAAAAAAAAAAGATAATAAAATTCCTGAATAAATCCTAGAAATACCAATGAGGAGGGGGGAAAAAAAAGGAAACCTAAGAATCTCACCTCATTTTCTTAAAACATCTTTTTTATTATTATTTTAGTGGATCTCTTCCCACTAAAATGGACTATATTTTTTCTATTCCTAAAGTAAGCTATAGTCAACTGATACAAGTACACCGAGTTTCCCATTATACAATGAATCTGTTGAGATAATAAGTACCAGCTGGATCTATCCCCAACAGCAATAACAGTATGTAGAGCATGATTGTAATGTAACAGATTGTGAAGCAGAAGAGATGGTTTCACTTATAATAAGGCCCTTATGTTAATACAGTAAGAGAAGAGAATTCTGCTAGTACACAATGCTTCTAGCAAGGCCTTTATGATAATATGGTAAATTATTTCGAAGGTGAATTCTCAAAAAATATTGCCCATGAGCATTTTTAGGAGCTTTATTACTCATGCACTTATGTGCAAATGTGGGCTGACTGCTGAATGAAGCAGAGTCCCCGGTGACAGAGGATGTTGGAAAAGGCAGATGTACCAAATGCTGCCTTCATCTCAGCCTATTCCAGCAAGTCTGGCCTTCAGGACCCTCAGTTGCCGGAGATCAAGGGGAAAATCTGTAGCAAGGAAGCTGTATCCTTGGTAGGAAAGGATGAAGTCAAGAAATACTTGAGCAACCTGGATTTACACAAGTCTATGGGCCCTGATGTACTACAAGTTCATGACGAGCTACAAGTGCTGAGAGAGCAGGTAGATGTCATCACAAGCCCACTTTTGATAATTGATCATGGCAACTGGGAGAGGTACTCAAAGACTGAAGAAAAGCAAATATCCATCCTGTCTCCAAGAATGAGGACTCCAGGAATTACAGTCCAATTAGCCTCACCTCAGTCCCTGGCAATGTGATAGAGTAACAAATCCCAGAAAACATTTACAGGCATATCAAAGACGAGAGTTAAAGGGGTAGTCAATATCATTTCACCCAGGGGAAGTAATGCTTGACATCAAGCAGATAAACTTCTACAATAAAATGACTAGTGTGATAGCTGGAAGGAGAGCAGTGGATATCAATTACCTGGACAACAATAAGGTTTTTGACACTGTCTCACATAAGAACCTCATAGAGAAGCTGTTAAAGCATGGGCTGAACAAGCAATGAGATGGACTGAAAACTGGCTGAACATCCTGGCCCAGGGGATAGAAGTTGATGGAAATCTAGCTGAAGAGCAATAAGCAGCAGTGTATCTTTAGGGTCAACACTCCTGTACAATATATTCACTAATGGTTTGGATAATGGGGCAGGGTGTACCCTCAGCAGGTTTGCTGGTGACTGAACTGGGAGGAGTGGATGACATGATGGAGGCTTGCACTGCCATCCAGAGGGACTTGGACAGTCTGGAGAAGCGGGCAGCCAGGAGCCTCATGAAATTGAATAAGGGTAAGTGCAAAGTCCTGCATCTGGGGAGGAACAACTCTATGCACCAATGTATGTTAATGGCCGCTCAGGTGGGAAGCAGCTTGGAGGAAAATGACCTGGGAGTCCTCGTGGACATCAAGCTGACTGTGAACCAGCAATGTGTGCTTGCAGTAAAGAAGGCTAATGGATTCCTGGACTGCATTAGGACAGCAGGTTGAGGGAGTTGATTCTTCTCTTCTTCTCAGCACTTGTGAGGTAATGCCTGGAGTTCTGGCATCCCCAGTGCAAGAGAGACATGGACAGATTAGAGAAAGTCCAGTGATGGATCACTAAGATAATTAAGGGAATGGGACCTTTTTCCTAGGAAGGGAAGGGTTGAGAGTGCTGTGGCTGCTTTTTCTATGATTCTATGTTCAGCCTGGAGAAGAGAAGTTTCAAGGTGGATGGCATACGTATGTACATATATCTGGAGGAAGGGTGTAAAGGTGACAGAGCCAGGCTCTTTTCAGTGATGCCCAGTGAGAGGACCAGAGACAATGGGCACAAACTGGAACAAAAGAGACTCTCTGAACACAAGGAAACGTGGGGTTTTTTTTACTGTGAGGATGACTGGGCACCAGCAGAGGTTGCCCAGAGAGGTGTAGTCTCCCTCCTTGGAGATATTCAAAAGCCATCTGGACATGGCCCTGGGCAACTGGCTGTAGGTGATCATGTTTGAGAAGGTGAGTTTAACCAGATGACCTCCAGAAGTCCCTTCCAACCTCAGCCATTCTGTGATTCTCTGAAAACTTACACAAGCTATGCCTTGCAAATGTTACATGCTTTTAGCAGGCAAGAACATGTACACAGGCAAAGCTAAACATCATGCACAAGGAGCTGGCAAGCAGAGCCACAGAAAACCATTCCAAATGTCAAGTAGCTTAAAGGCAGATCTGTGTTCAGCAATGAGTAAAAATGCAAACAGTTTAAATTATCTGACAAGGAAAAATTTTTGTTTAAATCTCTCATGAGCTGAGTTTGTTTCTTCTTTAGGCTTTCCAAAAACCATTCTGCTGAGCAATTTAAGATCTTTAGAGCTATTCTAGTTTTTTGACAGATTTTGAAGTTCTGTGTTTAACCATAGCTATTGTTACCTTCCAGAGTGAAGATTTTTTGTCTTGCTCTTGGCAACTCCTAATACGTCACTGTTTCTATGTGTCTTCTACTACTGAAATCTATTTGCAGATTTAGATTTTTTCGTCTAAAGGCAATGACCAAGTAGTCAAGTGGAACATCAGCTTGGAAGCAAAGCTAGTGGGAATAATTGGCCTGTTTGCCAAGTGTCTGCCTACCAGTCCCCATCCAAGATGGCCTGCTGACCGCCAAGAAAATTCAGTCACGCACTTGTTGCTGAGAGTTCAAGTTGAAAAGAGCCACCTGCTGTCAGCTTGCATGATGTTGTTTTTCTAAACAAGGCTCACAGCATTTGGTGCATGTTTTTTCCAAAAACTCCAGTGCCCAGATTTTTGCTTCCCAGTACTGATATTATAATAAAGCAGCTTGAAACAGGCTTCTTAATAGTTTTGCAGAAGGTAACTGCTCCCCCAAGGATTTACTAATTTCTGAAGAAAATCCATAAATTTTGATAATTTTAATGATGTGTTTAAGACCTTAATGTCCATTCCTAGATAAACAGAATTTTCTACACTATATTGTAGTCATCTATAACTCTCATTTCTTTGAAAGGTGACAGCATACCTGGGATGTGTAGTCAGCATTCTGTTGATATATAGAAAATTGTACAGAAAAGCTTATTCAGCTTGAAATATAAGAAAATCCATGCAGGAAACAAGAAATTTAAGAAAAATTTAAACCTAGTATTTTGTTTCTGACTCTGCAATTGCTATCTCATTTTTAGGTTGTCTTTTGATACTTGTGCAGTTACAGCACCTGACATAAATGCCTACTCTAACCAAAAAGTTCTAACATCTAAATACCAAGAGCAGCACATTAATGAATTTGTAATGGAAAGTCAATATAAGTTTGCAGAGACAAATATTTCATTCCAGAAAAGAAAGCTCAGTTCTAAAGATTATTTACTGGCTAGTGATGATGTTTTCCTGTGATAAAAGTACATTTTTGATGCAATAAGGTTTGGACACAGACACAGAGGTTCCTGTAAATCCTGAAAAGAACAATTTCATTCACTCACCTCACATCACAGGTTTTGTCTTCAGAGTAACAACCTCTAAATGCAAACAGGATACCTGTGCTCCCAGAACCTGGGCTTGAAGGCAGACTACTTAAAATGGAATAATAAAGATATTGAAGTTGTATTATTTATGATAGCTTAAGTAGGATTAGACAGGTTATAACATCACATTCTCAACACTTCCATTCTCCTTGGACATGCCAAACACTACCAGGAATTCAGGGCTACCTCACAACCAAAGAGGCCAAATAAAAGAGAAGAGAGACAAAAAAAACTCTTGTAATTTCAGCATATCTGAAATTTACTCTATAGTAAACATAGCTTTTTAATACACAAGTAATTACCATGTGTGGATACCATACCATTTTCTAAAATTCAGCTACATTTCTTAGTCTTGTTCCTACCTTAGGAGAAGGTTCTCTTTTAAATTTTCTTTACGAAACTATTACTTCAAAATTAAAGGATTTTGCAGCAGTATCTTCAGACAAAATACTTTCTCTACAACTAAGTAATCACCTCAGAATTTTTTAGGCAGAGACATGCAGCACTTTAGCAAACAGAGAAACCCAAATAAGCTTTTCAGGCCTTCCCAGAAGCAGCGCAGTTCTGCAGAGCCAGCACAGGAGGTCTCCAGCATATGCTGCCAGTCATCCCTCAGCCTTTCCTCATACATAAAGAGGAATAATATGTAATGCATATATACAGAATGCTCATAAAGCATTTCCAGGTTAGCTTACCTCTCCCTGAAACAGCTCGGCCCCAAAATGCAAGGTGCCAAGCTCTTAAGTTGCAAATCTTGCAGAAAAGACAAAACAGACGTGGGAAGCATTGCTGCCCATCAGCTGCAGGCACCCAGGCACATCCTCAGAGCAGTCCAGCTCTCATTGCATACAGTCCTTCAGCTGCCTTCCTCTTCATCCTGCCTTTCCCTTCCTTAATTTGTACTCTATATGCAATTATATCATCTATTTTTAATATTCATATGCTCCTGTTGGAGCACATTGCAATACTCAGGCACAAACTCTTATCAGGAATACAGCCTTGATTTCCCCATTTCTCTCTGTCACTTTTTAAAACATAATATCCCAGTGCCTTTTTATCCCATCCATATTATTCTCCAGATGTTTTCTAGGTGTCTTTAAAAAGTAGCAGATATTTTGGGTACAGGTAAGAACCTGATATTGTGTCAACATATAGATTATCATAGATCAGTTTGGGTCCAAAGAGACCTTTAAAGGTCCAGTTGAACCCCTCTGCTGTGAGCAGGGATGTCTTCAACCAGATCAGGTTGCTCAGAGCTCTGTTCAACCTGACCTTGAATGTTGCCACGGATGGGGCATCTACCACCTCTCTGGGCAGGTCTTGGATGTTCCAGTGTTCCACCACCCTCATTGTAAGACATTTCTTCCTTATATCTAATCAGAATCTGGCCTTTTTTAGTTTAAAATTTTTACTCCTTCACTCCTATCACTACAAGTCCTCTTAAAAAGTTTCAGCACTGAAAGGCCACAGTAAGGTTCCCATGGAGCCTTCTCTTCTCCAGGCTGAACAACACCAACTCCCTCAGTCTTCCATCATAGTAGAGGTGTTCCATCCTTATTATTATTTTTGTGGTACTCCTCTGGACATGCTCCAATATATCCATGTCTTTCCTGCGCTGAGGACTCCAAAACTGAAGCCAAGACTGCACTGCTGGGGTCTCCCTAGAGTGGAGTAGAGGAACAGAATCACTTTATCTGACCACTAGGTGGGTCAGGCAGGACTTGCCCTTGGTGAAGCCATGCTGCCTGTCCCAAGTCACCTCCCTGTCCTCTGTGTGCCTTAACATAGCTTGTAGGAGCCTCTGTTCCATGATGCTGTTGAGTAAATCAGCCTTCTCCTTGTCCCTTGTTACCCATTTGCCAGCTTGGTTCATCACAGGGAGGACGCTTTCTTTGACCTTGCTTTTCTGGCTGACTACAGGCTCATCTCTGTAAAGCTTCAAGTGCTTCAGTGTAGCCAGCAGATCTCAGAGCAAGAGGCTGAGGGCTCTCACCAGCACCCTGTTCCTCTAACATGTGTCATCCCAGAGCTTGTCACATGTAGTCCTGTTATTACCTCCCTCCCCCTTCAAGTCTCACTTAGAGCTCTGTCACTGAGCCCCACTACCTCGTGAGGAAAGACCTCTCTTCCCCCTCTGAGAAACAGGAATCCCATCTGATGCCAGGATGTCTGGTGCTGTGTAGGTCACCCCATTATCAAAAAATCCAAAACTGTCAGTAGCACCAGTCGTGGAGCCATGTTTTAATAGTATGGTTCTGTCTGTTTCATCCCATGTAGCTGCCTGAAACTGGAAAGATAGAGGAAAGAACTACCTGTCCTCCAGATTCCATTACCAACCAACCATGCCAAGGCCTGGAAGTCTCTTTTGATTGCCCTTGGACTACACGTTGCAGCTCCACCACCACCCGCATGGAACAGCAGTAACAGGTAGCAGTCCAAGGTTGGGAAGTTTCCTGGTGATCTCCTTAACCTGGATCCCAGGGGAATAAGCCTTGGCAACACCTGCACTGTCCATTGCAGTTAAAGGAGACCATAAACATGCCAAACATAACTGTGCTTGCCTCAGGCCTTGTTTGTCCCCACCCTACTCATCTGTAAGTACGTGTAGATGGCTTTTTACTTACCACGTCTTAGATGAAAGGGAAACCCAAAACCATCTCAAAGTAATGAGAATCGGCCTGTCAACTTAAAAATATAAGTTATCATTATGAATACAGGTCATTTGATTTTAAAGGACAAGATTTCAGAACTGCTTTCTTCAGGTATTAATTCTTATGACATAATTTTAAGCAGTAATTTTCTCATATTATTTTTATGCCTTATTTTCTGAATTGTATTTTCTTCTTTGTATTAGTTTGAATTAATTTTATCACTCATTTATGACAAGAAATGAGACATGTAAACTAAAAAAATCTAATCTCACCTAAGTCACGTTTCTAGCACTAATGGCCAGGGAAAGATTGCTGTCACCCTGTCTTCCAAACCAACTGTATTCAAGACTTTATTTGTGTGTATTACACATGTTCTGCATACTTGTTACTTGGCCAGAAGGGGAGTATAACTAAAGAATACTGAGTGAAGGTCAGATTAGCATGATGTCTGGTTTGGACTAATTCTCTTCCTTGTATGTTTTTCTCCATGGAATGAAATACACCATTTTGTAACAAAAAGCTGAAGTGCTAAGGTCATCTTTTTTTGTGCTGGGCAAAAGTTGAGGATTGAAGTATTCAATTTGTTCAAATTCTCCAGGCTATTATACCAATATCAGTCTTAGTCAATTTAACACTATTTTTCTTTCTTAAGTATGTATGAAGAGGTCAATAACTTTAACTGAACTCTCATCTTTGAAAAATCCAATTTATTCTAATAAGAATAAATGCTATGTCATCAACATGCAGTATTCTATAAGTACATATTTTTAGCAGTTTTGTGAAAGGTATTGATTGGGTACATCTGGCCAATTCTATGTTTCTAAAATCCCAGCACATTTCATTTATAAAATAATATTTCAGGAAGAAGGTGACCTTCACAGAGCAAGCAGTGGTTTTTAAACTGTTTAAGTGTGCATCTATAATTTAAGAAAACTGCAGAGAACTGGGCTGCTTTTTTTTTTTTTTTTGTAACCTTGGCAATGCAGAGCATGCTTTGAGAAAGAAAAAACCCAAGAGTTATCCACTGATACTATTTTATAAATGCATACTGCCTTTCTCACAGGGTCTCCAGTCTAAAATAAGCATACAAATAGGATGTAGTAAATGAAGGTAAACAGTGAGGAGGGACTGGAATGAAGGACAGATTGTGCTGGTACAGTGAAGTGAAAGATTATATGTGAAACAAATATTGGTATAGGCTAAATTGACAAAGACTGTGAGATATACAGCTGAAGAGAGAAGAAAAGCAGCAAAATAATGTATAAAACATTAACCTACAACCCTGAAACTACAAACAGCAGCAACAGCAATTTACTTGACTATCCTAGGTGAATAATCAAAAGAACAGCACTGATCACTAGCTAAGTCAGCTTTATGCCCTTGTCTCGACAAGGACACAAGGCAGGCAGGGATCCAAGAGGTGCTGGAAGTGGGACAGCCCACAGGAGAGCCCATCATGCCACAGGAGCTTCAACTACTGTCAAGTGGCTCCTTTGGATCAAGGAGGGACATGACCGCTTTCAGAGTGTCAGCAATTTGCATTCTTCCCATTGATCTATGTGTGCCTTTTATTTATGCATGCTTTCAGAGCATCAGAAATATGCAGAAGCTCCTGCTTCAACCACAATGCCTTTTTGGAGTGACCCACACCAAATGGCAACTTTCATAAATGCCCATCAGGTCAGAGGGCAGGACCCTCTCAGCTCAGAGCTCCAGTCACACCAGGATGAACTGAACTGGGACTTCTGCTGTGATGAAATTATGTAGCAAATCATGAAGTCATTGGGATGGCTCATGAGAGGAAAATATGATTCAGTTCTACATCATAACAGTGTTAGAGCTAAACCACTGGATAATACAGTTGCAATGTCAGGGAGCAGGGAATTAAAGGTAGATTATCCTAGCACAAAGGAGCTAACTTTTGGTTTTAGAAATCTTATTTGAAAAACAAAGCATTATGTGTTTTCCACTGTTTAGAAATAAGCAAGTTTATTCACTTCACAATATGAAGTGTTGAGAATGCCAACTACATACCTAGATAATTATGCACGTCTTGCTTCGTCTTTGCCAATTAGACTAAGGAAGGCCTATCATTTCTGCAGCAGAAATAGTTGCAAATCTGGGCTACTCCATATCCCAACCACAAAAATTCTTCCTTTAGGAACATCTTACCAGGACAACCAGTATACAGTATGGAAGATTGTTTTAAGAATATAATCAGCAAGTTAACATTACAGTACAGGATGCTATGAAAAAGCTCCTCAGGCACCTGTGAATTGCATAAAGAATTAAGAATTCTAACAGTACAAGCTAGGACAGGATCAACATTTTCTTCCATAGCCATCTGTCTGATACTGAGATGCATCCTCAAGAGAAAATGTCTGCTTGTTGTCCAAAGACACCAACTGCTGCAAATGAAACCATGCCCAAGAAAAGTCCATCTTAAGTGTCAAGTGCAGCTTGTGCATACAGCAGTAGTGCACTTCAACACAAGGAGAAGAAATTGTTTGTGATACTCAGACTAGCAGCAGATGCAAAGAGGAACAGCATCAGCACATCAGGAGGCAGCAAATACATTCAGCTGCAAAGATTTCTTTAGCAGTATACAGAAGTTGAAAGCGAAATTTCAGGCAAAGCTATTAAAATTATGAGGACACAACCATCAGGACAACACTGAAACCAAGGACAAGCTTATGAGTATGAAAGGAATAAAGGCTGACATTGCCAATGCTACATAAACACCACTGAATTCTTGATTTCAGTTAAACACAAATTCAGAAACCTCAGTGACCCTAAACCTGAAATGAAAAATTCAAACCATACATATGTGAATAAAAAACAAACCAAAACTGTACTAAGAGCAAATGATGCAGTGTGACATCCCAGCAGCTTAGAGGTTAGCAAAGATTTAAAAAGGGGGCAGTAAAAATTTTAAAAAAGGACAGATTCTGATTAGATGCAGAATGTGCCTCACCTACTTCAGGGACATCTCATTGCACTCAAATTAAAAACAAATCCTGCAAAAAAAGGCTGAAATTAGAAACTCAAATCAAAGTAGTTGTAAAGTCATAGTTGTAAAGACACCAAAATAATGTCTGCATGAGATCCAGGTGATTTAAACAAACACTTAATCACCTCATACTCTTAGTGATAGTTATAGACAGTATCACTTGACTGAATAGAGTAACTTGCTCTCTGCAAGTGGACTGACATTTTGAAATTAGTGACTCCACCAGATATTCAAATAGGCCCTTAAGGGAGCTTTGCTCACAAGTGACAACATTTTTATGTCCCTAGTGCAAAGATAACATGAAGGAAGGTGTAACCATAACCTTTGCAAGACATACCTGGAAAGTGTAATTAAAATTGGCAATAGTACCTACAGGACACTTACTGACCCTCTGCAAGCTTTAGTCCAACCCCTCCCAGAAAAGGGTGATACTAACTGTCCAAAGGCATTACTCCAGCTACTCAGAAACTATCAGAATTTGCCAACTGCTGCATTCTGGCTGAAATAGCAATGTTACATCCCACTTACATGCCACATGAAAAGAAATAGCATGTATCCAATTGACTCTTTAACTGAGGTAGCTCTGCAGTATTAAGCAACCAAGAACTGGACACAACCTTCAGTGAATTACAGAAGACTCACGAGATTTCAAAAGACATTAAATATGTCACGTGCCAGTTTCCATAAAAAGTATTAAAAGAGCAAAACACAAAGCTACACCAAAAAACCTGCACCAAAAAAGAATGTCTATGCACAGCACTCTGGAAAGCCAACTGCTTGAAGAGCAAGTGCCAGAATGGAGACATCCCAACCAAACAAATGTTGTAATCCCAGAATATTCTGAGCTGGAATGGAACCACTATGATCATCAAAGTTCAACTCCTGGCCCTGCACAGGACAGCCCTCAGAGTCACACCCTGTGCCTGAGAGCATTGCCCAAACACTTCTTGAACTCTGGCAGGCTTGGTGGTGTGCCCACTTCCCTGGGGAGCCTGTAACACACAACATGGAGGTAGTTCAGTCCTGTACAGGTCTTCAACAGTATTTTGTAAGGAAGCATGTTTTTGTAGAGAATGCATACTGGTTAAACATGAAAAGCAGCAAAAATGTGATTTGAAAAAAAATAATAGTTAGACTAAATAGACCCCTTCAATTATACAACAGACCCCTCTGCCTAGTAAGATTACTGTTTGCATTTGAGAAGTCTGGCCAGAACCACAGCTGCTCCCTCAGTTCCCCTCCTCCCCAACTCCCTTCATTGGTCCTGAGCCACACTCCATTTCTATCTGACAAAGACTTCAGCACATAAAAACCCAAAAGCTTTGTATTCACCAGATCATAACAAAGTAAGACTTATGCTATGAATATATATGGGTACTACAGAGAAAGATGAACAATCCAGCTCTCAGGCAGCAATTGAGAAAAGGGCTATGTACACGCAGACAAAGAACTGGAGTCTGAATTTGTCCTGTCTGGGTACACTCCTTTCAAGCTTTCTGAGCACTAAAATGCTGCCTCCTTCCATTGTTTCTGAGGACTGCACACAAAACACACTTTGGGAGGAAGGAAATGGGTGGTGCTGTGTTCTACAAAGGAGCAAAGAGAAGCTGTGTGAGAAAGCTGCTAATATAAGCAACAGGAAGAGGTTAACAGGGAGGGAGAATTATGCATCTAAAGAACAAGGGAGGCATGAGAAAGAGGAAAAGCACATATGTCCTGGGAAGAGGAGAAGCAGCAGAGTGCACCCTTTGTTAGTCAACAAAGCACTTAACACAGGAATGAATTGTTGAATCATATTCAAGAGAAATAAATGCATAAGCCATATGAACAAGAATTTCAGTAGTCTCTGATATAAGCTTTTCATAAATACAGTGACTGACTTGACAACTGAACTTCACATGGACCAGGGCACAGCATGCAAAATTTCAGGGAGCTCGGCAATTTTGCCAACATTAATTGAGCATAAACCAAAATTCAACATTCTTTAGAAACTTTTATGTTCAGCCTTAATGACAGAAAGACTTCTATCAGCTGCAGGGCTGTTCAGCCTAAACAGAGGAGGTGCTACTACCTCCTCTCAGGGATCTACAGGAAACAGGACCCCAGGTTTCCTTGGAAGTTGCATTTCACAGGTTTTCTTCTTCTCCTCCTCTATCAAGAAAGCACAGACTTTCTCAAAGCACAGTACCAGAACTTAAATAAAATTCTTCAGCCAAGCTCTCAGCTTGGCTAACAGTACTTAGAGTGAAATATTCACTTATTTCAAAGGTTACCAAAGACACAAATGCTGTCCAGAATGTGTCATCAACAAGGGGGAGAAATGAAACCAAACCAAATCTTTTGACTAACCAGGAAAACCTGGACTCTATCCTCTAACCCAAACCAAAATAAGCAAAGGAAACAAAGATTGGCAAATTAGTATAATGGAGGAGAAGAAAGCCATAATGGACAGAAGTCAGTCTGAAATTAGACTTTTTCACTGACGCTGTAAGCCAAAAATTCTTCAACTGAATATATACCTAAAAAACAAAACGAATCTGCAGTGTCACTGTATAGCCAAGAAAGAACAGAGCTCAGGAATAATCCATCTATAACTATGTACCATAGCTCCTAGTTTTGAAAGAGCTAGTATTTGATATCACAGACTGAATAACAAGACCTGGTGAAGCTGCCACATGAGGAGCCACATCAGGTGACTGAAACATTACAAGCATTAAGAGAAATGGGGAGGGATGACAAACAAGTAATCAATCTGACCTAATAAAACCTTGAGAACACATTCTAAAACAGAAAACTGTTTATGGATCCTGGATAAAATACAAGGTAGAGGCAATTTTGAATAAAATAAACCATCTACCTGCATGGGAGGGAATCAAATATGTGCTGTAAGACATGGAAGTATCAGTTTGGAGAGGGACTACTGCTGGAATTCTTGATGATCAGATTATTAACTTAATAATGAACAATAATCATCATAGCACAAATGGTTGAGAATACAGTGTTGGAAGGGACTGACAACAGATGACCAGAATACTGTAAGAGAAGAATGTGATGACATGATAATCACAGTGACAAAAGTAGAATAAAATTCAGATCAAGATGCAGATCATGCTTCATTTTAAGCAGTAGTTTTAGACATCTACATTAAAAGAAAAAGAAAAAAAAACTAGAAACAACCAAATAAACCCAACAACCCCCCCCCCCCAAAACTACACAAGATGCAGAGTGCATACAGAAATTTCCATTCTACCTGTCCCACTTAAGTTTGACTTATTTTGACAGGAGAGATAGGAAGAATCTATGGCCACTGTAAGGTATAGGTTCCAGAAAGGAGAAAGGGAAGAGAGCTGCTCAGCCCAGAGAATGTTTAATGCAAAAATCACATACACATATAAACCAGCATCTGGAGGCTCGTTATCTTTTGACAACCAGAGCAATGGATCAGTCTCCCAGGTAAGAAATTACAGCATTATCTCTTCATAAGAGCAGAACGTGTATCAAGGCCGTATGAGGGTTCCTGGGAGTGTCAAACCAGAACAAATCCAGTTCTACACTGAAATTGGAAGCAGGGCCTCAATGTGGACGGTTGCTTTTTATCGGTGCAATTTCCTGTGCTTTACTTGGACTCTGCCCAAAGACACCAAGGCAGAAAAGCCATCCTGGGCCTCACAGTCTACCTTCTGTTAGAAAGTCACAGTTCAGAGCACCTTACTTGTTAGACAAAACTCAATAAAACTAGTTAAAAACCACTCATATTTCTCTAGTTATGAGAAAAGCCTCAAAACTTAGTGAACACAGCACACAAGCAATTTATCTCTGCCACACCTACTGACCCTGGTGCAAGTGGCAAATTTTTGCTGGAACTGTAACAGAAGATAACAACTGCATGTCAAAACAGTTTGGTAGTGACTGAGAAAGCATTTTAAACATCACTACTCCAATGTAACTTTCACTGCAAAAAAATTGTCAAACTTTACCCCTCAAATTACTTTAAATAATGCTGTACTGGCTTCTTTTCCAGTGCAGACATCTAAGCCAAAAAAAGTGGATGCTGCAATAGTATACAATGGGGTTTTTATCCCTACACATACACACATATAAAATGTGGTTTTATATATAATGTTTTTATATACATACATAAAGGATTTCATTGAAAGCAAGGGCAACAGTGCAGCAAAGAAAATAATCCTCCTTTCAGACATTAGACTACCTAGGCCAAAATTATGTTTTTAAGGATCAACCAAATTAAGAAATAAAATTCAAATTAATTCTCCAAACTGGAAGAGAAGACTAAGTGTGTCAATCCACCAAGTAAAAAGCTGAGGGAGCTATAATTCTACACTTAAGAAGAAGCCAGCACTTCTACTTAACACAAACTTGAGTTTTGATACAGAGAGCCAAGACTCATTTCTCTACAGAGAGTGCAGTCTGTGTGTAGGTGTGTGGAGTGTCACTGTATAAATTTAATCCCAGGAAAAGCAAATGAGAATAGTCTAAGATTATGCTGTTGATGGTTGCTAGTAGTTGAATATCTTCAATTCATTCCTACATACCACATATAAGCAAGAGAGAGCTTTAAAGGTTTTCATAATCTAGTAAAAACGCTAAATTTTAATTTATCACATTTCAGTGGAAAACAAAAATTAATTCCACTTTACATCAGCAATAAACCTACTTTCACTCCCAGCCTTCTCTCAAAGCATGCCATTTTTAGAGACAAGACTGTAAAGCTTACTTAAAGGACAATCTAGAGATAGGGGATCAAAATTATATTAATCACCTCACATGGCTTCTGTCTCCTGAGGGGGTCAATTTTCAGAGTAATTTTAACAATATTCATATTTTCTTCAATGGATCTGTGTTATTTATGTTAGAGAGGTTATTGCTGCTACACAGGCTTTAATCACAGAAGTATTTTTAATGTTTCATTCCATATCAAGGAACACATAAATATTAATACTTGCAATTAAATCATTACTTGAATTCTCTAGAGTTGATTTTGTTTCAACTATGCAACAATCCATATGAGACAGGCTGGAAATTTATTTCATTTCCTACTAGTCTTGAAGAAAATAGAGGGCTTTTGGTTTCATTTTTTTAAAAACAAAATCTGTTCCTCACCTTAGGTTGACCAAATATTTGAGCCTCCGATTTAGAGACATAAAACACACATGCTTCTCCAGATGACCAAGATGAATCCATTAAAGCAGTACCCTCTAAACTTCAGCTTTTACAGATTTGTGCTGACTCCAACGTGCAACCCACAGCACAAAGGAGTAGCCTCTGCCTCAGTAAATTTCAGTAAAACAAAAAAAAAAAAAAAGCCATACAAGAAAACAGGTAATTGAATGACATTTCTTCAAACACACACGAAAAAATCCTTAGATTTCACTGTTCTGTTCCATTTTGGTGAATGCAACACTGAATCCCAGCAACTGGTATTTACTTGTCTGCATCTTGCTGCATCCACTCAGTAAGTACAAAATTCATATTACACATACTACAACTACCAAACCTGTTTCAGAAGTCACACCAAGGCCTTTACTTCTGTTGAATCACTTGCTGTGTGAAGTGTTATTTATCACCCACTCCACAATGAATTAAGCTACCAGTATTGGATGCTGTGTTGAGGATTTCCTTACACAATGTATTCTAAAAATACTAATTACAGTAAGAAACAGGAGGACAGGGAATGCTGCCTAATTCAATAATATATCAAACATAGAGAACAAAGCTGACAAGTGTGCAAACACCTCACAAATTGGTAAGAGAAATTATTTCCCTATCACCGTGTCTTTAGTACCACTGGAGGACAATCTTGTGGGTTAAATATGTAAAAATGTGTGTTCATTCTACTAACACAGAAACAAATGGTAATCTTCACCTTGTTGAAATGTACCCAACAAGTATTAGTCACAGATTCACAGACAGTAGTTCCACTCACACCACACAAATCTAAATCTCCATAATTTCTTTCCTTACAGTGCTAGAGATTACAGCAATAAAACCACAATGTTTAGAAGTCCTGTATTTTCAGTGATTTTTAGCTTTCTTATAATTCTAAGTGTGGATCATTTCTAGAGCTATGTTAGGAAGACTTCAATCTAGACAGCATTTTGTTGCTTCTCTTTGCATTGAACTAATTTTAGACTTGGAAATGCCACCTGTCAGGCATTTCAAAGCTAAGTAGGATATGGCTGTTAATGCCTTTAGCAGTACCATTTTAACCCTGTCTTCTGAATACCACTGGAAATAAAGAATCTAACCTCTAGGGAAAAAATAAAATCTACAGATTTAACACTGAATTAACATCGTCTTTTACTACTGGGGATGGTATTGGGTGATACTCATTATTTGAAATACTTGGTTCAGTAAAAACTCAAATGGATCACCTTTTATACTTCTCCCTACCCAAAGGTTAAAACATATATTCCTTACTTTTACGCCATTCAGAATATAAAATCAACATAAACTTACCTTTAAAACTGTTTGCATTCTACATCCACCTAAGGCCACACCTTTTTGGCATCTCAAATGTCTCTGTTGGGGATACTCATAGTATCAGTCATTCTCATTCAGCAGTACACACACCAAAGTTTTCAAAAATTATCAGCAGCAAAACTGTATATTAAGAAAAACTCCACACCAGTGGTTTGCCCACATCACTTGGCAATGTCCCTTTAATATTAATACACAGAGAAGTAAAATTTTTCATAAATTTGTTCAAGTATGTGGAACATGTAAAATGCATAAGAATCAATATGGACTTCATTAATGTTATATTTATTTATTTTCCAGCTTCATACAAACTGGATGTAGAAGCATAAACATAGTACATTTCTACCATTTTCAACAAAAATATAACCAATATGTACAATTATTGTATTAAAAATACAAAAGGATACAGACTCCACCAATGTCTTTCTAAAAGACATACAGGTACAAGTAGTATCAAAAGTATGAGGAAATCACCAGTTAATTGTACATTCTGCACTTGACATCACAGAGCGAACTGAGATTAGCAGTCCTATGGTCTACAATTACTTAATGCTTATATAACATTTGTGCAACTTGTGATAGAG
The DNA here is from genome assembly GCA_013398075.1 of Notiomystis cincta. Taxonomy (NCBI): domain Eukaryota; kingdom Metazoa; phylum Chordata; class Aves; order Passeriformes; family Notiomystidae; genus Notiomystis; species Notiomystis cincta. The sequence goes on from VZRX01001698.1 coordinate 209,741, forward strand.
CTAGGATTTTGTATTTCTATATGCACATGAGGTCCATAGCCTTGAGAATAAAACTGGCAAATAATGCATATTACATGTAAAATTACAAATGCATAATTGACAATGTGATATATAAGCAAATAGACAAAAGCTATGATTACAGGAGAGAGAATTAAATAAAGCACTGACATTTGTTTGATACAGTGAAAAAACACTGCAATTTGATCTTTAAAAGTTGAAGCTATTTACGTTTATCTACTGATCAATATGATCAGCTGAGTTCAATGGAAAAAAAAAAATCCAAGACCAGCAGTTCCTCACATTTGAGTACTACTCGGATTGGCAGCCTTCACTTCTCCGGAGTCTGTGCAAAAACAACACAAAAATAGAGGGGAGGGTCATTTCAGTCATTATAGGGTTAATAGCAGCTGTGAGCAGGTGGTTGCTACACATTGGCCTTCTCTACACATGCAGTGTTCCATGAAGCCATTAACAGTTGTGACTATTTCTGCATTGCAAAGGCTGGCAAATCTAACCATGTTATTTAATTTATTTTTTTTTACTTAAAGGCTCGATTATCCCCTAATGTTGAAGTCAATAGATGGAGGTTATTAGATCAGTGTTAACAGCTGACACGAGCTGTGACATGCCAACTTGCTTCCACTGCAGTGTTATCCAGTTAATTTTTTATTTTAATATAACTACTATATAGTTTAAAAAAAAAGTATATAACTTAACGGTGGGGTTGCCATCTGTCTTATTACAATGGGACACTTTTTTTTGTGTGCCATCCTGTATTCCACAAGGCACAGGTATGAGACACATGGTGTCCTCTTCCATCACTGACCAGTTGTGAGCACTGTGTTTCTGCATTTACACCAGACCCGGATGAGGATGCCATTAACACCAACATTTACAAACTCGTGAAGATTCCAGGGTGGGGCACATTAAGAGCAAAGCCAGGTGGTCAAGGAAAGGCTGCATCCTGTAACCTCTGCCTTCCCTTCTGCCCTGCTCAGCCATGTGATAGCAATATTGTTCCAGGAGCTCAGGCTGGCAACCCTACTTACAGGTGTGAAATAATACTGTAATTACTATTCAGATGCACTATTTGATCTCCCAAATGCAAACATACAAAATTGTAACAAAGGCATTGTAAACAAGCAAATAAGCACTGCCTCCTTGAAGGATCTCAAAGCAATTTTCTCTTTGTAGGTTAAAGGCCAAATGTAATTTGACAACTAACTTATCTCATTATCCCAATGAGACTAAGTGCTAGGATTGTGATTAAAATCTAAAAGGAAGATTTAAAAAAACCCTTCCAGGCATTGGGAAGTGCAGCCAGAGTTAATCATCCTGATGTGATGATCTTGGAATTTGGAATGATACTGTGTGATGTGGCAGACAGCGACAGTGGTAGCTTGGAGATTGCTGCACTGTGCATTTCAAGCAACACAGTTTGAAAAGTGCCAGGGCGATTTCTTCACAGTATTTCACATGCAAGGGGAGAGGGGACAGAAGGGGGAGGGGCAGAGGAAGAAGCCCCATGCTGCTTTAAGGCAGGGAAGGAGGCAAATAGGTCCACCATCCTTTAATCATAGTTCCAAGGCTCCTATTCTAGGGACGTCTTCTTGTGCTCTCCTTTAAGGTGGCTCACTCTGAATCCAGAAAAGCCCAAGTCTTAGACAGCAGAGACTTGTTCATCTTCTGTAAACATAATAGGATAAGGGAAAACAGAATTTAGTTCATAAAGAACAAGACTGCTACTGAATGAAACAAGCTGTGCATATAACAACAACTGTGTATATTGTACTTATATGTTTTTCATTTCATAGTATAAGTATATATGCTTTAAAACAATCTAAATTTCAGTACATTTCAGGCCTTGGGAGATGTATTCCTTTGGAAATTTGATCTTGAAGAAATAAGACAATTGGTTTAAGTGAGCTAGATGCAGTTCTTCACCCCGAGAAGCACAGCAGATACTCCTGGATATCTAATAGCTTCAGAAAGGCATCTGATCTTTTTTCCTTAATATATCTTCAATTTAGTTTAGTAGAAACAATTAAAATGCTCTGTCATGGTAAACTCTCAAAGTTTGAGGCAATTCAGTTAAGGTAGACTTCCTTTTATTTCCCATCGTGTTTAACTGCAAAGTTCATCCTCCACCTAAAATCTTGGTAACTGAGCAGCTAGAGGGAGAAGGGGAATGTTAGTCTATCATTAAGCAAAACAAAGCATTAAAGTGAGTGATTTTGGCACCACTCTGCCTAAATTTTGAGGACCTAAAGCTGCAATCCAGCTACACCTGCTCTCCATAGAAGAACATCACAGTTGAGCTAAAAAGCATGAATGAAGGTGTAGACACATTTGGACCAGCAAGGTAGTGAGACAGCAGTAGGTTTATCATGTGAAACAGCTGGAATGGAAGGCTCAGTGCTCACAGTGTAAAGATTTTCAGGTAGAACCTGAGCAACGATGCCCTACAGGGTGGATGGGCAAGTATTCTCTAGACCAGGATACTTTTTTGATCATTAAATACATGGTTAACATGGAAAATCATGGCAGGCAGGGCTGTACAAGGTGAACATAGGCCCCTAAGCCAACTGCTTGGTTGTTCAAGATTCAGGTGGGACCTATGTTCCAAATTTTAAATTATCTTTAGGATGAACTGAATTCCTTCCATTCCAAAAAGCAGACAAATAGCAAGTTTTGAAATGAAACAGAGTTCAAATTACGGCAAGATTTGTGAAAGTTGCTTTGTGTCTGTGAAAGCACTGACCCATTTTCCATGCAGCACACTCAAAATCTAACAACTAGAAACTTACCATCTTCCTCTGTGGAAAACCCTTGGGCTGGATAGTGAGCAAGACGTGGATCTGACTCATTTGGTTTGTGCCACTGAGGTTTGTTCACGGGCCTGCCAGCTGAGTGGCCGTGCGACTGCTGCTGCGGAGCTGCTGTCCCATGAGTCTCACATGTCCGTGCCACCATCCTAGACCTCTGGAGTGCTATGTTGTAGTCTGGAGGCTTCCTGGTTGGATGGGAGCCACCTTCTGCAAACTCAGCAATAGGTATTCCTACATAACCAGGAGGAGTTGGAGGTGGCTCCCGGTATCGACCCTCTTTTCGTGCTGCAGGGAAAACAAGAGGTGAGTGTAAGAGATAGGAACAGCAGCACTGCTCAAAGGAAAATAGATAGTTAAAAGCTAAATAAATATCAACCAGCTCAACAGCCCAGGAGGAGAGAATCTGAATGACAAAGGATAACTATCATATGCCAGACAAAGAGCTTGTGAAAAATAAATCAACAAAGTACAGAATATACAACATACACAGGATGCAGCAATTCTTCCAGTACAATTCACCAAATTACATGGGGAATTTGTTCAAACTTCACAACTGAAGCTGTTCCATCAATTGTATAGAATAAAATGTACAGTGATCAAAGCCAACATGGAAGACTCAAGAAGTAGTAAACATCAGGAATTTTGGCATGTCCCCAAATGCATTATTATCTTAATTTTGAAGATGGGCTTCACATCCAAGAGCTCATCTCTTTTGTGTTTAGCATCTTGAAGGGGAAAAAAGAAGTACATCTGATACATTATTTTCTTCCTACAAATCTTGATACTTAATGAGGCATAAGCTACAACTCCAAGAGATAAGGAAGAGAATTGGGCTTCATCATCATACTATTTGCATGCCCTATGGTTGCATTCTCTGCAAAATCAAAATTGCAAGTATTCCTCTAAGAACAATGATTTAATATGATTTTATCTGGGAGATGGAAAAGCCACCACCTAGCATGTCGATCTCAGTGATCTGTAACTGTTTACCTGAACAAGGCTTAACTCAGGGCATACTGAGAAGCTCTCTCTTGGAGAGAACTTTAAGGGAAAAAACAACTGTTAAATATCCTAAGCATGTGCAGGGGCACACAACACATAGGCAAGGGTCTCTGTTTCAGAGTTAAGTACTTAGAGAAGTCAGCTGGGACTTTGATACTGAACACTTATTGTGGGCCCAGCCCTGTAACACATGGTCACTTTAATGACAAACCTTACAAATACACCAGGAAAAAACACTGACACAGACAATTTACTCTCCACAGCTTGTCATACACTGTATATACATATTCTTGCATAAGTGGTGATGACAACACCACCCTGCATTAGGCACCATGATTTGACTGAAAGGGCAGTACAAGTTTAAAATGGACTGGTGCTACTTGCATGCAAGTTTTTATACACTAAAAATAAATCCTTGGTATTACAACAAAACCAAATAGATTCCAAGAGTCTAAATATTTTTCTTGGACAAACTGTTTTAACTGCGCAAAGCAGCATGAAGAAGTTTCTGAGAAACTTTATTCAAAGATTTCTGAAAATCAGAAGAAATTCTATAGAAAGATTCTGTTGTAGAAAAATTTTACTGAAATACTGCAAGAAATCAAAGTCTATTCAGTGCAAAAGAACTATGTAAACCAGCAGGTTCTGTTGGACAGTGATACACAGAGTTACATTTGCAGGACAGTTAGTTAAAAGCAGTGAAGGGCATGGAATTGTGTTGGTTTGAATTTTCAGGTCTTTCATGTTCTTTCAAGTCTCTATAAATGTAGTGGCAAGCACTGCCTTGAGAGGCAAGTTTGGAAGCACACCTGTTACACATTCTGGAGGAAACCAAGGGTATCAAAGAGTAAAATTAGAGATTGGCACAAATCTGTACAGCTTCTTCCTCTTAATAGTCCAGGGATTTAGATCTGCACCCAAGCTTTGAGGCAAAAGGCTACTGCTAAGCAATATACTTGGGCCGAAAATGGAAAAGCAGTTTATCACAGTGGTCTCAGCATGACCTCAATCTGGCAGACATTCAGCTATGTCAGCAAAAAATGGCTTTTAGATAGTTCTTCATGTTAACCTGACAAAAGGCAAAGTGAGGGGCAATGAAAGGAAGAAAAGAGGCAAAAATGCAGAGTTATTGGATGCCCCACCGATTGGGATGCATAGAAGGAACAATATAAAAATGTTAAGCTCTGCCAAAGACACTTTCATAGTAATTTATGTATTATCTGATCTTTCCATTATTGAATGCATAGAAATGTATTTCAGCTCTAACTTCTTTGAAACCTCTTTAGTTTCAGCAGTCCAAAGAAACATTTCAGTTGGTATTTCAGCACAAAGGGATCCCATTTTCAGAAGTAAGGAATATTCACAATTATCAGACAAGTCATACAAAGGTATAAAGTAAAACACTTCTATAAAAATCAGGGCACATTTATTAAGATTTCTAAATATAGCCTATGGAGCCTTACTGTGATGAGAAATTCACATTTCAGAACAGACATCTAAATACATCAACCTCTCAAAATACTGTCCAGCAGTTGAACTAGTTTTTTGATGTATGGTAGGCTTTCTTGAAACACAAAGGCACTGCCAGAACTGAGAATCAACAATAAATTTTATTTTCCCTAGCAATAAATGCACGGTTAAAGGGAAAAATTTAAGAGAGACTACAAAGTGTTCCATTTTGCTTTAGAGATTAAGGGACAAAAAAATCAAGCCAGACAAAAGAAATGCAGAACAATATGAGAAAACTTAAGCAAATTAATTAAAATACTTCATGGTAAATGAAACTTAACTTACCAACAAGGCCCTTTGTACTACTTGATGCTGCTGCTGTGTGGGTGGGCACGGGAGCTGGCTTTGTCTCCTCTGCTGGTACAGATGTTATGCTGCTGGTTTCAGCTTCAGTCGCAACATCCTTCCCACCCCTCCGCTTTATGGTACCTGTATCACCCTCGGAGTCCTCTCCCCAGTATCCTGTGGAAGATGCCCAGCTTGCTCTGGACTGTGCTTGATCAAGGCCCTCCCTACCTTGACTTTGCCTGCCATACTTTGTGCCATGGTCGGGGAACATCAGCTGGTCCATGTGGCTGCCTGAGGCCCACAGTCCTGCCCCATCGCCTGAACTGTCAAAGTGAGCATGTCCAAAAGGCAGAGTCTCCCAGCTCCTCTGGTGCTGTATTGTCTGGATGTTATCGTGAGAGCCGCTCGAACAAGAGGTCCAGCTACCGCGGCCGCTGTCAGCTGCGTCGAGCGACGCTCTGTCCCCCTGGTCCTGTGACAGCTCTTCTGTACTAGGAGAAGAAAGCACAGTTGCTCCAGCATACAGGCCTCTGGTCTCTGACAGCGGTGCATATGAGCTGGATACACGGTGATGAGGGGGACAAAAAATCCAGTGTTGGAATTGGAAATCATGAACGAGACACACAAAGAGTTCAACGATCAAAGACAAACAAAACATACTGTGGGTTGGACTAGGTAACCTTTATGGCATTTTAAAGGTCCCTTTCCACACAAATTCCATGATGCTATGGTTGAATATTTTGATGCACTTTATAAGACAAACAATAAATACTAATGATTAATGCAATTTTGAGAATATAACACTTTTCTTTCAAGTACGTCCTCAATAAAACAAAAACAAACACAAACAAACAAAACTGGACAGATAACTTGCTGAAGCTTTACACTTCAGCAGAGTAATTTCAAAAGGTAAAATTTTGACTTTGCAACAGCCCTTTAAGGCAAACAGACCACATTGACACACATACAGGGAAACAGACAGGGTTATCCTACTGCTTTTCCAGCCATACGAAGCGAATGGTTCAAAGCCTAGAAACAGAATTTGGCAGGAGCTGGCTGATATCCAGGCTTAGATTTCGGATTTTTTTCCTGCTTAGGAAACTGTGAAAGCAAACTTTTCAACATTTCCTGCAAATGGAGATGTATTTTAACCTTATTTTTGGAAACACTTGCTACTTTGTAGAGCAAGTATGTTTTCTGTAGCCTTTCAACGATTAAGTGAGCCTGACGTGATCCCTTACACAGCAGAGAAAACCGACAAAGTGTCACTTCTGCTTAGCACATATCCAGGCTCCTGGGATTTGTTCTTCCAGGGCACCTTCCTTTGCAGACTAGAACCCTCTTCTTACAAATATTTAAGATATCTCATTAAAGAGTTTGCATAGCCTGAGATTCCCAAAGCTGAAGCACAGCAGTTTTGGAACAGGTCTGCCATTCACAGACCCTGAAGGATTAAAACCCCAGAAACCATTCAGAGGACTGCAGCATCCAAATAACAACTCAAAAAAAAAAAGTAAATGGAGACTAAACAGGAGCCAGAGCTCCAATTATTTTCACACCAAGGCTCACTGCTAGAGATTTAGAGAACTCCTCACAGCACTAGCTTCCCCACCATTACAGAAGTTAATTACCTAGAAAATTACTAGAAAACCAGTAGCGCAATGTGAATTTTAGCTTCCAATTATTGTTGACTAGAAGAGATATTTGGAGTAAAATATTTTGGAGTTAGACAAATATGCACTTTTCCATGAAGCAGACTGGAAAATTGCTAGCTATTTCTGTTCTCAGTTTGATCACTGAATAATTGTATGAATATCTCATCTAATTCAGTTAATTTCCCATGGAGAAAGCAGGCTAGGGTACTAGTCTGCCACAAAGTGGATAATCTACAGCACCACTGAAATGCTCAGATGCTAATGTCTGCTGAGGTAAAGTCTTATTGCTGTAGACCTCATCACTCACTCAGGAGAGCAAAATCTTTTCTTGGCAGGAATGGAGCATTATCACAAAATGCAGCACTGAAGCAGTAGTTTTTTAAGAGCAGAGGACAAAAATTTGAGAGATACAGGGAGAGTTAGATGGACAAATATACATGCCACATATGAAACTATATGAAAGTACACTATATGAAAGTACAATCATAAGTAAGCACAAATAAAATTCTTACCCTAAGCTGTATTGATCTGGTTCAATCATGATTCTTCTATCAATCCTTCCCACACCAAGATTTGTCTCCACGATGCTGACAGAATGCCTCTGTCTCCTCTCATCATGCAGGGAGACTGGCATAGAGTCAAAAGAGGAATTGCTGACAATACTAGATCTAGAAGAAATTTCACTGTGACCAGAATCAGAGAAGTTATCCACCGTGCTGCTTGGAGCCAGGGTGTAGCCTGCAAAGGGAACATCGTGTTAATCAGACTCTCCAAGATGCCTGCTCAGTTCTTGTCAGGCAGCTGGCAATACTGCAATAAAACTGGCAGTAAAACAAAGCTGCCATTACAGTTACACAGTGCTGCAAAAGATAAAGATACACAGCAAAACTGTGTGACACTGGCTTTGGTACCTTAATCAGAGGTTGAGAATTGTGGGAACATGTACTACTCATTTACAAACCAACTGCTCTTCTTCCTTCTTCTCTGCCCTCCTCCCCTACATTCTTTTCAAATTCATCATCATACTTGTATCCTCACATTATGAACTGTTACTTCTCAAAATCTGCCTGTGCATAAACACTGTCTCCAAGACTGGAAAGAAAGAGATGCTCTGGTTGAGATTCCTTCTTAAAGTAATCCCAGAAACTCTCTCACAGTCTTTTTATTCTGCAAAGCTACACTTCAGAGATGAACAGATACATGAAGCCCAGATGTCTGAGCTGACTGCTCATTACATATGTTGGCTGAGAGAAGGGCAGATTTTCAAGTTTTCTTTGTGATATGTGGCTAACTAATTAATTGCAAATTCCATGTTACCAGAATTATGGTGAAATTTGGAGGTAGGTAGCACTGACACAGCCTGACTGAGAGAAAATCTGCAAACCATGTCACAGAAGCAAATTCAGCAAATTCAGCTTTTGTTTCAGTATTAAACTAATTGTGCTGCATGTTCTTGCCCATTAAGTTAACGATCATTAAACAACACATCCACAAATCACCACAACTTTCATTTTTTGCTTTCACTCTACTCATAAGTGTCAAAATTACTTCAACTGATCTATCCCAGTTCACTTGTTGAGAACAGGGAATTAATGCTGTCATTTTTATCTGAAAGAACATACCATTAGTTTCATGTAACCATCAAACCAAGGATTTTTTTTTAATCATGTTTATGATTTGCTTTTCGCAAAAATAAAGTGTTTTTCACACTGTGAGTCAAGTTCAGAATTCCAATTCCTTTTTCAAAAAATGCATAGGCTTGACCATATTTATATAAGTTCACTCTTGATAATGTAGTATTTGGGAGGAATAATGATGACAGCTTACAAGTACTCAAGATGATTTATCCTCTACCTATTACCCTCCTCCACCTGACCTTAGTAAATAACACTTCAATAGAAGTCACTTCAACTCCAATGTATATTTTACCATAATGCTATATCATGTAACTGTTAAACTGAACTTTTATGTTATTCTGAAAAGAGAATAACTTAGAAGTTACATGCAATATATCTAGGCTATCATACTTCCAAAGTGTCTTTTTTTTTTAAACTACAGGACAATGCCTCCATACTTTGTTTTGTCAATTCACTGCCACAACTACCAAGAAAACAAACTAACAAGTTTTTTAAAAAACACTCTAAAGTCCTAAATTCTCTTTAAAAATAACTCTCAGAAAAGATCTTGGTCAAGAAAGCTTCAATGTTTAATACTATTCCTCAAAAACTCATACACATGGTTTAAATAATCAGGCTGCTATTAAAATATTCTGTAGTATAAAATATTAATTAGGATATTAAATACTCTGATTTGAATTCCAAATACCTTAAGCCTTTCTGTCACACATAGGTCACATCCCATTCAGATGCATGACACAGCAAATAATTCCTCTAGTAGACCAGTGTGGTCAATGCTATACAAAGATTTTAAGTTTCAACCTGCACATCCTTCCACTGAAGGTGGGAAACACTGATCATAGGAATATTTTTTGTCAGAAGCAGCTGCAGTCAGAGTGACCTACTGCATCAAATGTTGTATCGTACCAGGCTATCTCTTCTGGCTTTGATAATCAGAGGGCTTTCAAGTACCCTTGAAATCAGGATCACAGCTATCCTTTCACGTATCCCACTCTGCACTACATTCCCTGCCCTCTTGCTGACCATATGTGATAAAAATAGGAGCAGCAGTACTGAGTGTCCAAATTCTCACTCAGAAGCTTCCCAAGTCCCCAAGCTTCAAGAAACAGGATGAGAAGTATTGAACATCTACTACCTTTCCTAGGAGAGCTCTGTGGTGAAGTAGGAGGGGAAGACAGCTGCGAAGATGCACTCGAGACAGCGTCTTCCGATTGTTTCTTGTGACGATCCAAACTTCCTTCTTCCGATAATGAAAGGATTTTCTTTAAAGCTTGTGGGGAGTTAATGCCTTTAGGTAAGAATTAAAGCAGGCAGATGTAAAGTCCAGTATCAATACATCCTTATGTTTCACAATGCATTTATAGAGCAGACACCCCACAGGAAGAAAAAGCAACATTTTTCCTGTATATTTCTGAGTTTTTGACACCAGCTTAAATGAAGCCAAATGTTTAAACCTATTCCTGTTTAAAATATAGTGCTTTATTTCTGTATATTAGTGCAGATGGTCTTTCATTCTGGCCACTTAAATACTTTGCCACAGAAAAAACAATGAAGATTTGATGCTGCAGAATACTGCCTATACAACATATAATTGAGGATATGCATAGGAATAGTTACTGAGAAACTTGAACTAAAATTAGCTTGAATACACCGGTTAGGTGAAGATTTATATAGTAAGAATTCAAACTGCTCTCCTGTTTCTTTTCTATTCAGAGTAGCCTAAAAGGTCAAAGAAAGCTGGAAGAAAATTAATAAGGATTAGGCTTATGAAACAAGGCCATCCTGCAGCTGTCTTTCTTTCTTTCTTTCATTTTTGAGAACTATCTCTGCACCAGCTTATTTTGGGAAACTACAGAGTAAAAACATCCTGAAAATAATGTATGATGTAAAGATCTAGGGCATCAAGAATTGCTTTTCCCAGGCCACATTTATCCATCTTTCTTTTCCCCTCTCCTCAAAAATCCACCCTGGGACAGCCTTGTAAGTGATGACAGAGTTTGACAATGTTCGTGGTAAAGGTTATTTCCAAGTATTTGTGGAATTTATATTTTATCTGTTGGATAACAATCCTGCTATCAATAATTTATGCCTGATCAGCATAACCTAGTCAGTTTTCAGAAACTTTGCCACTATGAGCAAAAAATGCAGTCTATGGAGCTTCAAAGTCCTTTAAAGATTAAAATTTAATGGTAAAGTCAACAAGATCTAGATGAATATTGAATTGTTTCTTGCTCTTTTTGCTGCTTCTTAATGTTGCAGCCTAAGCAACTGATTTCCTAAGCAGGGCATGAGGAAAACCAATATAGAGTGAAATCAGAGTTAAGCTCCTGTGCAATAAACATCATGAAAAAGGAAGGGACAGTTATGCTACATATACTTCCTAGGGATATCACCATATTTGTGATTTAAGGAGTTCATTAATAACGCATGCATGTTTTGTACACATGTTGGGACACAGATCTGGAAACCAGGGTAGAAGAAATTCCTGTAGCCAGGTACCTTTCTGTACAATATAGAGGCAGCAACAACTGAGTAACAACAATAAAAAAGCAGAAGGGAGTAAAAGCCAAAGGGACAATTGTCAACGTGAAGTTCAGACCCACATTTCTAACAGGACTGCCAGCTTGAGCAGGCCTGAATTTCACCTTAAAAATTCAACTGAATTTCAACTTAAAAATTCAACACCAAAACTTCTGAGGCATCTCAAGAACTCCACGTCCCTAATTCTTCTAGAAAAGCTAAGGCAAGATCCCAGGGCAAACAGTGAGAAACATTTATTCTTTCCAGCTGCCTGTAAGAGGTAAATACTTACACTGATTAAATTGACAGGATGCTTCCCCTAGATTTCTTTCTTTCCGTTTCTAAAGAAGGGAACTATGCCTAGAGACTGCATGAACGGGTATAACCTGCACATCATACCAGAAATAAAAGTCTGGACCTTATTTGATTAAAAATGTCTTCCTGACATAGGCAAACAAACTTCAGAAAATTAAACCAAACCCTTCCTCGTTCCACCTACCGAATGGTGGGAGGTCTTTGACTGGCACTTTCTTGCGAGAGGGATACAGAGACACTGCTGGGACCTGCAGTGCTTGGTTCACTTTATGCTGCTGCTGCTGCTGCTGCACTTTCTGCTGAATGCCTGCCCGGGGAGCCACTGGTGACGTTTCAGATTTCCCAGCTCGCTTGTCTCCTGTGTTCTTCGGCACTTTGCAAGAAAGGGGACAAAACACTGAATGAATACTAGCTAAAAACACAGGGGTGTTTTAGCCTGAGCAGTGCAAAGCCCTCTGATTAACAATTTAATGGTGCCAAAATACTTGTACAATTAATGCAGGATGGTATCTTTAAACAGAAATTATGAAAAGGAAAAGAGGGTGAGATTTAATTCCATTTAAAAGATCTACATTATCAATGAATGTTTTCTTTCTCAAAATAAAGCTCTGTTAAATGACCACTGTTAGCAAAAATGCGACCAGAAGTTATACTGGGCTATCATAAGGATTACAACTGACTCAGAATAGACATATAATTACTAGTTTTTGCTAACCTGCAGGAAGGGAAGGGCACACGATACAGCACTTCCTGAAATCGAAACTAAATGGATATCCAAGATAAGGTCCCCCTCTGCTGCCCCAGGTACAGCCCTCCAGGACACAAGAAAATCCCCTAATCCGTCAGAATAACCGTATCACTATTCACACCAATAACCTCAGTACATCAGAAATATAAAAAACCTTTTGCTCCTCCATGTGCTTTGTACAGACAAATCTAAAAAGATATTGTACACTTCATTGTGACATCATCTTAAAGCCTTATCACCTCTATAAATACTATGTCTCTATCCTGTTAATCCACAAGATTATTTCCTTAGTATTCACAGACATTTAGTACTTGAAAGTGGCTAGACAAATCCTTTTCTACTTTGCTGTCTAGTTACTGTTTCCAAGTGCCTCACTGGACTAGAAACAGAGTTGTTTTGAACAGTGTCCTTGAAATCCACAACAAAAGACAATGCTCACATGTGTTCGTGGCTGGCTCGCACTGCAGAGAGAGCGTCTGGAGGCTCTCTTCATCCATTTCCAGATCCAAGTTTGAGAGATACTGCTTTACTTTCCGTGCCATCTGAGCATCTTCATAGAGCTTTTTAGCGTTAAGGAAGGAGCTGCGACGGACCCGCTTTTTATGCCCCCCTGTTTGTGCAACATCCAGCACGGCTGCATTGGTGCTGCCCTGGCTGAGAGACCTAGAGTGAAGGGGAGCAGGAGGGGGAAGAAGAGAGCAAAGGTATGACTTAGTCCAACATGGCATCACCTGACAGACATGAAACGTGCAAGAGATTGCATGAAAGTCAGTCTACGGTCAAAGCTCACATGCCTCATTCCAGTAAGTCAAACAGCTATAACAGATAGAAAGATGAGGGCCAGGAAACCTTTTTTCTTGGTTACAGGCACTATTTGAATGGCACAGATATTTTAACCTATTCTGCTCCAACGAGGCAGTAACACTTCACACGTGTAGAAAAGCATTCAAGGTAGCTCTCTTACGTAAGCCATCTACTGAGAGGACTGGAGCATTAGGAAAAGCTCATGCAGTAATGCAGTGCTGACAGAAGACTACAGCTGAGGTTCAAATTCAAATACAAATAGAGGAGGAATTTTGAAAGCCCTCTGAGTTTTAAATCAGACTGTATACAAAATGTTCAGCTCAGTTTTACAGAATAGAATTTCATTGTAACTTGAAAGAGTGAAGACACTTTTGTTAAATAAAATGATCATCTAGTTTATGATGAAATAAATGTCATGCACATTTCAATGTATGTATATCTAGATGAAAGCTATGCATTGGTCCTGAATTGTTAAGGTAAAAATGATGGCTAATTGTCACATGAAAGTAAGTTAGTCAAGCAGATACTCTAAGTTTTAACTTTTGAATTTGATTGTGATAATTGTTTAATAGGTATAAGGAAATTAACAGCTATTTTCAGCTGTTGCAACCTTGTAATTTTGTAATTTCTCTTTGACTGAAAGTCACTTCCTTCAATTTAAACTGCAGGTGGGAAAGAACATCCCACTTCTAGCTACAATCACTTAAAGATAATTTACAACTTTTGTGTTTTAATCTCAAATCAAAAGCACTCCTAAATTAAAATGTATTGTCAGTAAAAAAGGGTTAACAAAAGAAAAAAAATGTCAAAGCACCAGAGAATTAAAGATAGCAAGTAGGAAACAATGCAAATGGTAAAGGAAGAATGAATGTCTGTGTGTGTTGTCTCCAACCACTTACCCCAAACTCCTCCATTTCTTCTTCCTGCAAGTGAGAGCCAGGAAGAATAAAGCATGGGTTTAAGAAGAGACAGAGAAAGATCACAAGCTCAGAAAGAAAAAGACCAGACCTCAGGACAAGCAGTTCTGGAAGCCCACAAACATTAAAAAGAGCCTTGACTCGGGCATACAATCAGATATTACAAACTCTTCTAGCTCAAATTAAGAAAAAAGAGTGTGCAATAAGCTTGTCAAATATGAAGCTGAAGAGCATTCAATCCATGTTTTCTAACACAAATAGCTGACACTGCTGTAGATACATTGCCACTTATACTAAATCAAAATTATAAGGCTGACACCCATCAATGTTTCAAACAGGCGTGTTTCCAAGACAGTTTATCTCCCTCCCTCCCTCCCACTGATAGAATCTCATTTTTATGAAGTAACCATCAACTATGGAACAGTAAGAAACATTTAGAATGTATCAGTAACCACAAAATGTAATGGTTTCTCTAGTTTTAGACCACCAGATTATGCTGGTAAATTGCTAACACAAAAAATTCATACTGCTCCAATAGAAGGGGCACATGAAAGTCCCTCTTGCTGACAGCTAGCCTTCTCCCAGCTGGGGAAAGCTCTGCCTGGTACGACACACTTACCTTGTTCTGAACATGAGAGCAGGATCCATGTTGACGGACGCCATGCGACCGACATGGCGTATCTCCTTCGCGATCATCCGCAGCTTCTCAAAATTCACCAGGCCCTCCACTTTAGAATCATTTCCTACAATCAACAACATGATTAGGCAGGAAAGTTACTTCTCCTTAGCTAGTAAAACATGATATACTTCTGCCTTTACCTTCGTGAAGGAATGTAAGGTCTTTTTTGATGACAGGAAACAGGGGGATAATAGGGGGCTGTAGGTTTTGGCTGTTGAGGACGTTACGGTATTTTGCCATATTCCTAGACGGATCAAACAGGTCCTGCAGATCCTGAAACAGCTTTTCATACTTGCTTGGAAGCTTTTCCCAGGTAGTTCGAAGCCTAGCAACTGGTGCCAAGTTCAGGCCACTTGAAACAAAAAACATGCAAAAAAGTTGAACAAGAGAAAGAAACAAAAAACATCTAGAAAAGACCATGTTAAATTTTGTATGGTAGAAATACCATACAACCAGAATACATAAGCACAACACTGTCAATAAAGTAACAGAAATTTAAAAACTTCTTTTTGCCAGCATGTATTACAGAACATTTAAGATCATTTTTATAAAAGCTATAAAAACTGGAGATATCTATACAATGCAACCATAAACAGAAAAAAGTTACATTTGGATGAGTAATTCAACCTTACAGAGAGTATGTGTTTGTTACTTTAGAACAGTGTCTGAGTTTGATAAGACTATCATAATCTAAGTACCTCAGGATTACTACTTCCTTCCAGATTAACAAGCTGGTGGAAAAACCATCTTCTACCTACATGATAATGTTCAGGTGATGACAGCACACTGAACCACCTTCTTCCTGCAATAATCAACCTGACTTTGTTGTTTCAGGATGAAATTTTGTAACACTCTCTATACCTGAGATTATTCTCATGTTGTAGCTGGTACAAATCTCCTTTTTGCCTGTAATGGCACTGACTGCCTTGCTGTTAATTTCTACCTGTGGAAAAGTCTGATACCTAGAATCTTTCCTTCACTCAAGTTTTTCCTACCAGACAGGCTGCTTTTACTTCTCATTGAGATTGGATGAAATAGCTGAACAAAATCTCAATATTTTGATATCTCAGAGATACTTGATTGATCATCAGCATGGATCCTTGACTTTGGAATTTGCCCCATTTGTTGAAAAGTATTCAAACCTACTCATCTTCAGGAAAAATGTCACATTCAGTCTGCTGCCTGAATGTCAAGACAATGATGACAAGAGCTTGTGTCAAAGACAGTGATAATACTGTCAGTTTAATGCAACTTGAGCTTTTTCATGACAGACAATATAGGGGGATTGTTTGGTTTTGTTTGGGTTTTAAAAAATGTGTATAAACATAGACATTAGTGTTTTCTCTCTTCCTTCTCATCCAAAACTACGAAAGGTTTTCTGAGATTTTTAGTACATTTTAAAATTATTATTACAAGATCTTCACTTACAGACTATTATGGTATCAAGTCTGTTATTATTATCAGAATTCTATGCAAGAAACTGCTGATACAAAGAAAACCGAAGGCAACATATCGTGGCTGAATGAATTTAAGATACTGGGCAATATGTATAAAAATGAGCTTCTTTGGGGAAATTAACCAATTCATTTGCAAAAAATTGTGTGGTTTTCCTGTACACACCTGTTGTTTCTTTTGGTTTTTGTCTTTAAATAAGTGCATTAGTTTCCCTAGTGCCATGTTCACCCTGCCACACTATCTTGAGCAGTAACTACAGCATTCAGCAAATATTTCAGATTACAGAAAACGCCCTCCTTTGCAGACTGCCAAGTGTCATTGTTAGCAGTATAAACTGGTTTACCCTATTAAGTACATATTTTTAATTAACATAAGACTTTGCTTTTTACTTAGAAGTAAAATTATGAGTGGGCAATACCTAATTATGGCAAACATAGAGTTGAAGTTCTTGCATTCTCTGCAGTGTAGCGCTATCTTAATGAAATGCTTAATGATCTTCATCCTTTTCAGCTGGTTGGTTTCTCGTAGAATCTCAGAAGCCACCCAGAAGGTTTCTTGGTTTATCACCTCTTCAAACCTTTTTAGATTAGTGCAACCTGTTTTTGATTTGAGTTTAAACAAATCGTCTATGTATTCCGTGGGTTCGATATTACGGAACAGCTCGAAGTTTCTCATGGAGAGTTGGGTAGCCACCTCAACAGTACTGAGCTGTAGTAGGGAAATTTGGCTTTCCCTTAGTAACTCTTGAGCATCTTCATCTGAACAAAGGGTTTCTGTTTCCATGTTGTTCTTCAGGTAATACCTGTAAAAACAGAAAAAGACACTAGATACAATATACCTGATCAGGGCTGAGAGTTACAGCAACGATCCAGTTGGAATCTGAGAATAAAATGAACTTCACCAGTCCCAGGCATTAATGAGAAGTTGCATAAGCAGTAATGTGTTGCAAAGAAACAGAACATAAATAAGTAAGTTACACTCCTTTAACAAGATTCTGACTTAATAAACTGGCAGCCTCAGCTTTAGCTCAGTGTCCATCTTACCTGCCACTCAGCTGTATCCTGTCAGCAAGCTTGGACAGCTGATCGGGCAGCCTCCTTTGCTTGATGACACCCTCAGGTGTGACAGAGACTTCACACAGTGAATATGCATCAGGGGTTGCAGTGAGAGCAAACTCCCTGATGGCCTGGATGACCACTTCCTTTGCTGTTGTGTCCTTACTGATCATTATGTAGCGACTTTGCTGGTCTGCCTTGAAAACCCGCAGAACTTGGTCTGGTAAGTCTGGAAAAAAATTACACAAGAATTAGGCAATTTAGCAAGCAAAGAAAAATAAAATCTTATAAGAACAAGCAAGTCACATTGAGTTTAATGATCAGTGTTATCAGTTTGTACTTCAGTAAAAGCTAGTTCCATTACATCCAGGAAAATAAGTTAGGCTATAAATGGAGCAAGCCACAACAATAGGTTAACATTTTCAAAGTTTGGACAGACAAACTAATGAGCAATCTGATTTTCACAGGTGTTGAGTCCTGAAAAATTCTGTTTAAGTGTGAGAAAAATCCAGGATATTAAATGACACTATCCTATACAATGACATGTAAGAAGTTTAAGCAAATAGGTGATGGGAGTGTCAATCTCTTTAAGGATATTTCAAAGAAAATAGATTAATTTACCTAACTCTGACATGCCACACACAAAGGGAAGGCACATAGTGCAAGTGGCCAGAAAGATGTCTGTATAATAGCCAGCATGCATGTGTACATCCAAGTACTTAATCATCAGAAATATTCTGTCATTGATACACTTACATCATAGTAATAAATGAGTCAGTAACAGACTGAAAACTTTGCTCTTTATTTCTAGCATTTTGCCAGTTGCTAGCATCTAGCATTAGTTGCTAGCATTTTAGTAATTAAGAACTAAGGCAGCCAGGGGCAAAAAAAACCTTCAGAAATATTCAAGTTCTATATATATTCCCATTTGAAGTGACTGATGACATGAAACTTAGAGTGAATTGCTTTTAGGGAATCTGGAAAACTACCAGACTAACACTGGATTTGATATTTCCATAAGCTATATGAAGAGACCAAACCCATACCGATACATATTTTCATATTTCCATGCATGTATTGAAATCCAGACCCATAGAACAACTGAATTTTGGTTGTTAACACCATATTATTAAAGAAAAAAAATGTCTACAGCTATCCACCACTGGGTTTTTTAACATCAAGTATTTTTAACTGACAAGTATTTAAAATAATTTCATTTCTTCCCCCTGTTACAAACAAGCATTTCTAGTTTTGTGAGGCATGATATCTAGTCATTTTTCTTTAATATGTTTTTTCTTAAAAATAATTAATTTTTTAAATGAAAGAGGTCATACAAGCAATAAAATGCATAATAATAGAAAGCCTTCTAAATGAAGGCTTCTGAAATGACTGTCATAAAAAAATACTGAAAAAAACAGCTGTCAAATGAAAGTGTTCACATTGATACAACGAGAGGGTTTTTTGACAAGACCTGAATGTGCATAACATGTATTCAAGTTACTACAGAAAGATCTATTCAGCAGCAGAAATCTTGTGAAAAGAACAAAACTTAACACTTCCCCACTGCTCTTGCATGTTTCCAAAACAATAATTTGGAAAGAATTAAGATAAATGTCTCTGATATGAGTTCATTTACATGCCACAAAGACATTTTAGGCTTAAATATATTATTTTACAAACTTCATGCAACTAAGCCTGTAACTTTTAAGCTCACAGCAGGTTTTGCAGCTTGAGAAGCACTAGTACCAGAACACACGAGAACTGTGTGATCACATCATCAGTTACACATAAAGGATATCACCACAGGCCAGGTTTTAGCCCTTCCTAAGCATGTGAGTCAAATGTACAAACACTTTAAAACAAGCAAGCCAATTTTGCCTTTTATCACCAACTCCACATAGACCCATCTTTCTTCAGTAATTAGTTGAAGAGGATACAGAGCAGAATATTTTCTGAAATACTTTCTACACTTTTTGACATCTGGAGGAAGGTAGATGCCAAAGACACAGCCTTTTGGAGATGTTATTAAAAACCATACCCTTCTCTAGATCTTGCTGCCTCTTGCTGTTAGAGAAATACTTGCCAAAGAAATGCTGTGAAGTTGAGAAGCTACTGTAAACAATACCAAGGTGAGAAATTGTTTAACAGCCCCTAGAAATAAAGTGTTTTGTGCCACAAGAAAATAACCTGCTCTGCTGGATCACTGAAGTCAGTATGAAGAAATTCAGAGGACAGCAAATAGAGGAGTCCCATCTTTGCACTGCATTTTACCACCCAATTTCTCAGGCTGCCTACCTATCAGAGCTGGGAGCAAAAGCTCTGCGCAGAATACACCGACGTGTGCCAGAAAGTCAAATGATTAGAGCTATAGCAAGTAATTCAGCCCAATAATTTTTAAATAAAACACTTGAAGAGAATCATAATTACCCCCCCTTCACTGCTTATCAAAAAAGGAAACTGGAGTGGCAGGCTGAAGAGTGCAATGCTGTATGATAGGAATCTATTCCCTTAGAAAGATTGTGAGGGGAAAGAAAAAATATCAGTGACTGGCAGTTCATCATTACGCTATTATTTTGACTTCCAATCAAATAGCAAAGACAGCACAAGAAAAGAGAAATCAAAGTGCTATTGAACATTTAAAAATAAACCTTTAAAAGTATATTTGAGACAGCCCAAGCCAATCAGAAGAGAAACTAAAATGACTCCTTGCAGATTTCAAGCTGTTCACACTTTCTCCTCAAAGACTACTCTTCTAAAAGGAGCAAGTTGTTTTGTTTTCTATCCTGAGGGATATTTCTCAAAGCCTCAAAGGACAGCTGCTCTTTCTCCTCCAGTGCATTCAATTTCTTGCAAGCTGCCTCCATTTACATCCTTAATTTAGACCAAGGTAGTAAAAGGAATTAAAACTGCAGGCTTTAATTTTTTCCAAGTCTTGAAATATACAGAGATATAATTCAACTTTTGACTCTACCATGCAACCATCTCTAAAGACCTTAAAGGCATATGTTTTTCATTTCATGCCCCTTTTTCCTTCCTTTTCACATAGGAAAAAAATTTTGCCTGAGAATTACTTTACAAATGTTCAGTGTGTGGACATTCAGGCAGATTTTAAGAAAAACAAACAAGCAACTTTTTTTTTTTATGAGGAAGAAATACATTTTCTATGAAGATATGGAAAAACTTTTAAAACATTGGAGTAATGGCATTACATCATATTAATCTTCTTTCCTCAATGTGAAATGCAAACAGTTGAACCTTATCCATTTATTAAGCTTCTCTGAACTCCATCTGTTACTGAAAGGTCTTTGGGCCTGCAGTGGCTTTCCTTCTCATGGAAGTTTGTTCCAGCTGCATGAATCAGCAATGCCCACAGCTCTGGAAGTTGGCCACTTGCTGCACTTGGCATTAGGGGCACTCTAATTACCTAGAACTGGTCTATGTAAGTGGCAAGCTAGAGAGTGGAATTTTCATCCATTTATAGAAAAAGTCCTGATGAAAAGTTAGGCTCTTACTGATAAAGAATATCTTCAAGGTGTTGGACACTAGATAAGATACAAAAAAAATCCACCTTCCAAGTCTTCCAAGTCTTAGACATTGGGCCAAAAATCACAAACCACCTCCTTGCAATCTCCTGTAGCCCTAAAACACCTGAGAAGTAAGTAATGCTCAATATCACAGTTTCAAGCACAATGATTGCCAGCTTGGCCAGTGTGTAGGGTGATATTTAAGCACCCTCCCTTTAGCTAATCCTTTAGGTAATGTTTGAAATCCCTCAGTCTTAGGAGGGCACTGAATTTTCAGTTCTACTTTTGAGTAATTCTCTAGAGATTAGGCTAAAATAACCAAGTGTCTGCAGAGCTACCATCACCATATCCTGCTCCAGAAGCTATATTTTAATAGCAAAGATTTGGATACTTAACTCAGGAAAGGTTTCCCACTAAGAACCTTCCTGCAGCCAGATAAGAGCCCAAATCCCAACCCTACCAGGAGCTCCAGCTAAACTGTTCTTATAAGATAAGGCTCTCAAGTTTCTCATATTCTCCCCCTATTTCTCCCTCACTCGCCCCTGTGCTTTGATCCTCTTTAAATGTGTTCATTTTTTATCTATTTCAGAAAGGGATTTCATATTCAAAGAATTTGGCATACAGCTGTAGGGCAGGGTGACTAACAAGAAACTTTGAAACTCTGTCCCTTACAAATGTAGTACAAATTATAAAAGTCTGTTCAGAAAAAGACTGAAATATATGTTTTGTGTCCCAGTCCAATGTCCTTTGCCTTTACTATGAGCTAGTGATCTGCTGTGCTATTTGAAAATATTGCAGTCTTGTAAACAATGATCCATATCAAGGCTTATTATAGAACACCAAGCAAAACAGGTTTTTACTGACCACAAATATTCAACCAGTAAGAAGCACTCTCTATACAGCATACATGAAAAACAGATATCTATTATATGTGGGCAAAGTATATGGCGGCAAATTTAATAAATCCTAATTCATGAATATGTGGCTAATTTGTGTGTGACAGCAAACACTTAATAAAAACTCACATGCCTCTTCATTCTCTACAAATCCACACAAAAAATCCTGAACTATGAAGAGAAGTTAAAAGGTCAAGAACAACAACAACAAAAAGGGTCCTTACCTGGAGTAGTATTGAAGTCTAAGATGCGGTGATGAGACTGCAGTAGGTCGGGATTACTGGATGACAGGGTTCCACTCACAGGTAGAGCAGGAGGGATGTGCTTTGTTTGCCTCAGTCCCACAATGCTGTCATCCTGAGACTGGCCAATTCCAATGTCACTGCATCCAGAAAGAAATAAATTCAGGACTTACAGACATTCAGAGCCTGGCTGTACTAGAAGGATTCAGTGATGTCTCTATTGCTACATTTTCATACTTTCAATTGTTAATAGAGCAATTGCGATTTAGTGTCAAAGTTCTCCAGACAAAAGGACTTGCTCTGCCAACAGTCCACTCAGAGTGACTCCATTTGCCTGCTCACAGTCCCAGAAGATCCTCACCACTAAGCTCTGAGGAGTTGCTACGCTCCTTACTTTTTAATGGTTTTGGCCAACACGTTCATTCAAAAGGTGGTTCACCCCTCATCATTCTTGCACCACCCCATCACCCAAACCTTGGATAATACTGCTGTCCCCTCAGTGCTGTTTTGAAGCCTGAACTTTGTAGATTTTTTTTACCCCATCACAGACATGATTTACAATTATATTTGTGATATATCGTAGCCATCTATATAAGATCTTTCAACAGACAGATAAGGGAGGATCGTTTGAGATCATTTGGTTTTCTCACCCTGCATCGCCTGCCTCTCTGAGTTTCTCTCCACTCAGTGTGACTGAAGTGATGCCAGGTAAGGCTAAGCTATACAGCCACACGTGGTGCTGTCAGTATCCTCTCCAAAGTACCTGACAGCTGTACATAAAGTATTCTGTGATAAAGGTGAAGGGTTTGGTCCATTAAATTGTGTAAGGCAGGGTCCCACAGGAGGTCAGTAGTGCTAGATGGATCAGAGATACAGCTATCTTCATACTATAGTAGGCACTCATTTGCTTATGGCTTTTGAGTTCATAAGGTGAAGAAGAACACCAGCCACAAGATGTAGAGCTGGAGACAGCCATTAAACTTTTCTCTAAATAAACAGATCAAAATCCTTAATTAATTACTCAGAGGGTGTAAAATGTTGAACAGCAGTCATTACAGAAAGTGAAAAGCATTAAAAATGTAGCAAGTAAAGGCAAGGCCTTTCTAAAAGCCAAACAGGTCTAAATCTGTATCTACACATTTAAGTAAAGCATAAACCAGATTTTAAAGTTTGTTGCAAACATGAACTTAGTTACAACTAAGTCAATCTAGTAAATTAAATGATGCAACACAAATGACCACTTGTACCCTAATGTTAGGCACTTAAGGCTTTGTCTAGTGCTCTATCCATCCTTAGAAAACCTAAACAGAAGTAATAAAGGGCTAATTACACTGATAGCTGCTACAGCACCAACAAGCACCTTCTCTGCTTACCAATGAGTAACTTCACACAGAACACTCTTGTACCACTTCTTTAAGTGCTATGAATTGAACAGTAGTCTGGAAAACTAAAACATTATCTGAGCACTTAAGACACAATTTTAAGGATATGGACACAACTGCTCTTGAGAAGGCAATGTATGACATCTCTCTGTGGTATTTGGGGTTTCTCATTGTTTTGTTTTTAAAAAACAAGAGAACTCTGTATTGCCAAAATACTTCTATGAAGTGTAAAGCTCAAGCCACTAGAGTGATGGAAACACTCAAGTCCACTGAAAAAAGTTATAGGATTCTCTCTTAATCAGAAGTCAAGGTGAATCTGAACATTTGTATTTTTGTACTTCCACATCAAGCACAAAATACTGTGACAAGCGGTGATGACCTACTCAGCACACAACACTTTCATGCTAAGCCACAAGCAAATAAGTCTTTCCCTACAACTAAAAGGATTGCTAGCAATCAATATCCCATCTTTCAAGTAGGAACCACTCCACATTAAAAAAAAAGAAAGTAAACAAAAAAACCTGCAGCCCTTGTACCTCAAAATGTTTTCTGGTGGTACTAAACTACTATATACCAGATTTCATAAGTGTGCCAACAATAGTATTTTCTCTAAATTCAAATCAAATGAAGACAGTGTGAATCTTATATTAATAGTTTCACTTGCATTATGCATTCCTTATGCAGTTTGCCAGTTTTATAGAATCTTATACCTATCCTGTGCGTCATGACTGAAGCATCTTCAGGAAAGTGGATCAACTCTGAAAATGTTAAGTTTAAAAGCAAAAAAAGTGTCTAAAATTGTGCTTGATTTTAAGTATTCATATAAGAAATTGGAAAGCATTTACATTACACTCAGTCTACTCTATTTCTAAAACTTAAATTAGAATCTGAGTGAGTTCTAACTTATGCAAATAAATAATGAACCCTAGAAATACCAGATAAAAAGAGCAACGCTTAAAAAAATCCAGGTCCCAGGAAGATCACTATTAGGTAAAATATTTTATTATGCCAATGAAAGGAGATTGTGGTTTTAAGGAAACAGCATTTCTGTTGCTTTCTGTATGCATCTTCCATGCAGGGAGACAGCACATTAACTAAGAAATAACTTTCCTACTGAATGACAAACAGGGCAGAAGGGATAATGAAATGACAGAAGTATCTGAATGCTTCTTCCCTCAGAACACAAAATCCTGTGCAGGGCTGCAGAGAGGAGAGACAGGGGCTGCTGCTTTGTCTGGGATGCTGCACTATGGACCAGGCAGACCTTTATGAGAGAGGGAGGTGGGGATTGTGTTTACAGCTTTTTTGGAGCAACTGAGCCTACAGACCACAAAACCACTCTGTATCAGAAAAGTAAACAAAGAGCACCAGGGGAGGCTGTGCCCAGAACCCTCCAAGAGATGTCCTACAGACAGTGAAGAGATTTACCCATAGGTGCAGAGGATATGGTGCTGTTTGCTCAGTTTGGGAAGTTATTTAACCTTACTAGACTAAACAGCAAGACTGAAGTAAGGCATAATCTCCTGCTCAAACTGGTTCATCTTTGATACTGATTTAATGTCTCATGAAGCAGACAAGCTCCCTCTAGAAGCAACCTCATTCTAGTTCAGAGATTGGTTTTGTCTGGATACATCCTCAAGGCACTGGAGACTTCTGCAAGTCTTCACACTCAAAACAGTTTCACTTCTTAAGCCAGCTGAGCCATGAAGTCTTTAAATGCCTACTTTAACTAATGAGTAAATCAGCTTTTTCAGCCCTCTTGATTTTTTTAACATGCAAACCCAAGAGACTAGGTAAAGTCCCTAAATATATGGCACACTAGTAACTATGAGGAAGAATGAGACTGATGCTTCTACACAACAGGGGAAAGAAAAGCAAAGTCTACAACTACAGATGTCTATGCAGAAACTGTGCAGACAAAAACAGCAGTGTCAACAGGCTTTGCAGACAAACTTCTATATATAACACATGAAGTAGAGCTAGCAAAAAGTAAATAAAATAGGTCAAATTTTTCTGAATCTTACCCAAAGAGGTCCCTGCACAGAAAAAAAGTGTAAAAATGAAAGAAAATAAAGAAAAATATAAAAAAGAAACACCAACAGGAACATTTTATGCAAGTGCTACAAAACACAGTGACCAATGCAGAAAATCAGACCTAACAGTATGCACAGCTCACCAGAGGAACAAACATGCAAGACCAGTGAAATAAAGGAAAAATTCTAAGGACAAACAACATAAAAAGATTTACAGATTCTCCTCTATTGAAAGGTATGCCATCAATTTAAGAAACAACTATTAGTTGGATATAATAATTTATATTAATTTAATCTGTCTACCACTAACATTCTATATATTTTCATTTAGTAGGCAATATCTAACTTTAGTTAAGCAAACTTTTTTTAAGTAATAGCAGGAAAAAAGGTTCTGCATTTTCAATGTCTTTTTTATGAATTCACATGGAATAGTTTCTTCCTTAGTGAACACAGGAAAGTAAAATGCAAGAGAAAACACTGATCACACAACTACCCTCTACAACTCATTTTCCCCCCACTGATACCATTTCCCTTAACCAAGAACCAGGTTCCCATAATATCATATAAAATTCACTCTTCTATTGTTGCCAGCAATTTTCAGAACTCTATTTCTAAAATGTATTCATAGAATAAAAGTTATGAGATAGCATACTTAGCTTTCATTAGGAAAGAAAAAAACCAAAACAAAACAAACCCACAATTATATCAAAGAACCCAAATTAAAGTCTTAACCTCACTCTCCCTTACAGCAGTACACAGAAATCCTTACAGAATGTGGATACATTGAAATCACAGCTCATACCAATCCTTTGGAAGTAACCTGCTTGCAGAATTATTCTGAAATAATTTCAGTTAACAGTTCTCTTAAAAGAAAACAGGAAATGACATAAAGAAGTATTTGTGTCATTACTTTATCTATAAGAAGCAAAATACACCCAAATTTATGGTAGGAGCTGCACTGTTAGCAGTCTATGCTTGTTCAAATTTTCAGAACACTTTTTTCTGGTTTTTTTTTTCAAATGTAAGCATGATTTGTATTCCTAAATAAAAAAGTATAATCACAAAATATAAGTTCATTAGAAATTACTATAATTTAAAGCAGAGGAAATATTGAGGAGGAAATAAACTCACTTGTATGGTTTCTGAGGCAGAATACTGATTCGAGTCTTGTCAAGTATCTTCTTTAACTTATTTCTTCCCCCAACTGTGTTGGCTTTACTTTTCTTATTTACTTTTTCTAATCCTATTACCTGCTCCACATCAACAGCAAGGTCAGGGATGGAATAACGACTCGCCTTTTTAATATCACCAATTTTAGGCAGGTGGGGAGCACCATTTCTTTTTTCCTCTGACAACCGTGTTAAGAGTTCTTTAAAAACTGCACAAGACAGGAAACGGGAGGGAAGAAAAAGGACAAAAATGTAAAAGAATGCTCTGTGCACCATACCAGCTTGATATTAATCATTAAAAAAATATTAGGATATTCTGTCAATTCCAGCTATAAATTAATTTCTGTATAAGACTTTAAAAACACTTTTGCTTTAAAAAATGAGATTCATTTTCTATAGTATGAACCAGAATCAGAAAAACAGTTAATTGGCCCAGCCTAGAAGAGAAATACACAGGTGCCCACGTGGTTACACGGATGACATCAATAGAAGAAATGTGACTTTTCAGCCTGAGATCAAAGGCTTCTGCAGAATAGCAGAATGTATAGAAAGAGCATGTTAGACAAAAGTGAGATAGAAAAATACAAATGAGAAGAAAGGCTTAAACAGAGAGGCAGCAACAAAAGCTTTCAGATGGACAAGAAATTGTTAGCAACAGGATCAAAAAAATCAGAAGGGAAACAGCAACAAAGTCATAAGGGACATAAACCAAAGCAGGAGACTACTGAGACACCTTGGATGTTTGATAGGGCTGTTATATCCATCTGCCAGAAATACAAAAAAAAACACTCATTCTCCCTCAACTCCCTAGCAAAGAGTCATCTCTAAGGCAGAAATATTTGATAAATTTGCAAATTAGCTCTTTCACTGCACTTTGAGCCTCAAAAAAAACCCCGATATATTTAAATAAATCAAACAAAACTGAACTGGAGAGTGTTCTCCAGTGTTGGAGGACCTCTCCATACAAAAATGGAAAAATTCTCTGATGAGTTATTTGTAATAATAAAAAGGAAAAATGATGAAACTAAGGAATTGTTGAAAAACATAGGGAAAAGGGCAACTAACTAAGGTTGAGTCTTAGGAGCTATGTTTTACTATTATTTATTAATTTTGTCCTTAATATTCTCTGATATCTAGAAGTACAACAAATTACCAAGAAACTTCAAAAGCTTGAAGTAAGACACACAAAAGCCACTAACTGCACTGTTGAATAGGTCTTGGGGTCTGGAGAGAGAAATTAGGTAAAGATAAGATGATGATGTTGAGAAAGGAAACTCTCCTTTTGGGATTTGTGGAGAAGGAATTCTGCATGCAATAAACAGAAAGTAACTGCTCTGGGACTGTACTATAATCTGATTTCAGTATTTGCACTACAGCCATGAGATAGAAAAAAATAAGAAAAACACTTCTGAAGAAAGGAAGAAATCAGGTTTAGTCTTTAACATTATAAAGCAAGATGGGGTGAGAAGGATGGTTACAGAACTTACACACAGAGAAACAAGAACATCCTGCTAAGTAAGCATATGCAGATATATTAAGAAATGTTTTAATTATTAGAAACCACTGAAACATTAGAATATTTACTGCAAAGAAAAAAAAAACTCCCCAGGAAACAGATTTGACCAATCACTTTTGGAGATAACCAGAAATATACACTTGTGAGAGTGAAGTCACTTCATGTAAGTTCTTACTCATAAATTTTTCTTTGTAATTATGAATCAAGGTATTTTAGGACCTTCACATCTCCTTTTTCTATTCTCTCCAGTACAAAAGAGTTTCAACAAAACTATTTTAAACTATTAAAAAAATAATTTAGGTCTCTATCAAAACTAGAACAAACAATGCAAACAAACTTACCAAATAAATTCGTTTTCACAGTGATAGACAGATGAGTGTTATTTCTAAGAATTTCCATGGCTTTTGTCAGTTGAATGTTTTCAAAGTTTTGACCATTCACTTCCAATATCTAAAATTCAAACAAGTTTGAAAAATTTTCAGGTAGTGAAGAGAAAGGAAACAAAAAAAAGAGAAGGGGGGGGAGTTATGGAGGGACACATTTTAAAATTACATACCTGGTCTCCACGTTTCAAGCCTGCTTCTGTAGCTTTGCTGCCAAAATCTACACTGTCAACAAAGATTCCAAATCCCTTTTCTGACCCTCCCAGCAAGATAAAAGGCAAAGGGGCTTCTCGAGATGGCTTTGTTAAGGTTATCAATCTTCGTTTAGCTTTAGCAGCACAAGCAATATTTAACAGCCTCAAATGTCCACCCATTTTCTATGAGAGAAAAGCACAGCAAGTCATATATAGCAACAGCCTGGCTATTCCCTCTTCTCCCAAGTTATCAGAAAAAAAACCCTGACTCTTACCTCCCTCTCCAAATTGTTCTCAAATTCTTCCAGAAATCGAGTCATAGCAGGATCTCCTTCAAAATCATTGAAGTGATTGTTCACCCACAACAATACTACCCGTGTAACCTGAAAAGTCATCAATATTATAAACATTTTGTTGCAATACTCAGAACAACACTACTGCCAAGTCCTTTAAAAACACTGGTCATTAAAGGCCCTGTAAATTTCCATTGGAATCTTAAAAAACATATATGCATATACATATACATCCAAATCAAACTTCACTAATATGCAATTATTTATCAGAAGAACAGAAAAAATTAAGTATTAAAATTGTTTTCACTTGTATAAGCAATTGTATTCTGTATTTCATAATGAATACTACGAATCAGGAAACATTGGCTGTATCAAATTTGATTGAGTCAGGAATAGGGCACACAGGTAGAAGGCAACAAGGTAGATCCATTTCTGATTTATAACAATTTCCTGTTCATGTACATTTCCAAATCTGCTTAGTTCTTCAAGCACATGATCACAAGCTTACAATACAGCTTAATATTGGCTCTTGAATTTCCTAAGTCTTTAGATGTGCCACTATTAACTTCATTTGGCATTTACCTCAATGAAAGAGCTACTGTATGTTTACAGAGGCAGAAAAAACAAGATATTGGAAGAAGCAGGAAAGAGGTTTTAACAGCAAAAACATGCAATTCCTTTCCTTGCAGTCAATCCTTCCATTTACTCCCCTTCTTTCTCTCCATCACCCCCCAAGCAAATATTATGATCAAGTTCAGAAGAATCTTAGCTGGTATTTTACAGTTTCTTAGGGAGAAATTCTAAAGGAATACTATTAATTAATACTAATGAAGGTAAAGCCACAAAATAAGAGCTGCATTTTTGAAAACTGTATGCTTTTACTATAATATTCTCTTTTAGTAAGAGACTTGACCTGGAACATCAGCAGCAGTTGTCCTGACAAAACGAAAGAGTTTTGGTGTCTTGAATTAATATTGATTCATGCTATTTTTAAAAAGCTGCTGAATCTAAAAGAGTTGTGCCACTCAATGCTACCTCTAAAAATACAGCTGTATTTCTTCTTTTATGCTGGGGAAGTAAATCAGTAGGGATAAATCTCTAAACATTCAAAACCTAGACCTTAAGAACAAAGTCTCACACAAATTTTAATCAGCTAGCCCTAACCCCTGTCCAATCTTTGTGCCTGCACAAAATCTAGATCTCTGGAGTGTCATGTGCTAAAGGTCTGACACCAGGCATGCAAAACCAACCCCTGCCACACTCGCAGTTTCTAAATTGTTTTCCTGTTACCCCAGAGAAGCAAATGAATTCAGAAGAACTCCTGAAATAATGACCAAACTAATCGAGCACTTCAAAACTCCTCAAGTTCAGGTTCTAACTGAAGGCAGCTCTATGTGCTGCAGCTCCCAGCCAAGGGAAAACACTTGAGATTTCTGCAGCTTTGACATTGAAGATGAACTTCATTCCTGTTAAACAGCTTTGATACTTTTCATTCCTGTGGATGACATTGGAAGATCCAGACAACGTCTGGTTAAATTTAGGGTAATTGCAGATTATTAAAATTGTCTGGCAAGTTGCAAGCCATACCACGCAGTGTATTTTAAACCACTGCAGTGACAGCTTCACTGTCAATGCTGCTTTTAAATTTGGGACTTACTCATCTACACCCAAAGGACACTGAGCTGAGAGGAGTTGATCACTGCCTTCCAGAGGAATGCCATTACTTGTGTCACACATCAGGAACAGCATTAAAAGAGGATTAAAGCTGTAAAATCAAGTAACCTGCTGCAGGGCAAAACCATCACTAAGGCTGGATGTCCAGTGTCCCACTCTGAATACTCCTGAGTACTGACCACCCCCAGGAAGTTTTACTCACCCCTTTCGCTCTCCTCACTGCCTATCACCACCCAATACAAAACAGCCAATATCTTCCAGATTCCCTATTCCCTACTTGCTTATTTCCACTTGTCCCAAGCTGTTCTCTGCCTTTTGCCTTTTTGTCAGTGCTACTGGAGGTTAGAAAAAGTTGGTTATTGAGGAAGCAGGAGAAAGAGCAGCTCTGTGTTCAGACCCGATACAAGCAGCTGTACTGGCTCATGCTTTTACAGGCTGAGGGGATTGTCCATTGTAGGACAAGCAACATAAATTTAAAGATGAACTCCAATATTATAGCTCTGAACAGTATTGGCTGCAAACCTATACCCTCTGTCAAATAAAAGATCTCAGATTCAAATAAAACCTGAAAACCAAATTTCTCTTTCACTGTACTAGTATAATTCCTGTGATTTCAAATTTACAAAAACAAAAGGGCATCTGGACATTTTTAGTGATTTTTTTTACATATGAAAAAGTTGCATACAAGAGAAAATAAAACAATACAGTTTGAAGCACGATAAAGCCTCAATAGCCAGTGTGCCAAAACTGGATGTGCCTTATTCTTCCATTATGGAAATTTTGTTTAGGGGAGAGGATATTTGATTGCTTTCTTGTGTTTGGGTTGGGCTTGGTGGCTTTTTTTGAAATGCTACATAAAGCACAATAGATTCTTAACAATGCATGAATTTTCAAGTCTCTTTTAAAAAAATCACAGCATGTTTGCCAAGCTGAATTAACTAGCATTATGTACAGAAAACACGGTACTTAATTATATGCTCAAACTTGGAGACACAATAAAATTCTACTGAATTACATTAAATAAAAATATTCAGTATTGGAAAAATAGCTTTCTGTATACCTGCAAGCAACTAAAACATAGCAAGGTAAAACATGGGCAATTTACCTTGCCTGCACACAGTCATATTTAAATAAAAGAAGGAAAAAAAGGTTCTTAGTTTCAGCCATATGTTCTGCCATTAAAATATGCCACCAGCTATTTGTGTCTTATTCAATTTAGTTGTTCTCTCTAAAGCATATATTATTCTTAGCAGCTTATATTTCAATGTAAATGGTAAAAAAATAATTCAGGAGATTTTAACCTTATCCCTGAGGCTGGGGTCATTGAACCACTCCAACAACTTCTTGCCCACTTCCATTGGGCTGGAAAGAAAGGTCCTATACGTCAACAGGAAGTCTTCTATAAATGTTGGGTCTACCACAGAGTGCTCTTCCACCAAATGCATTGTTAGCCTTTCAGCTGTTCCCTATTGAAAACAAGAAATTGAAAAAAATCATGGTTACTAACACAGATTTTCAACACTTGCAGATTTGTTTTCTTGTAACATACTGAAGACTCATCACACTAGAAAGAATACTGCCATCCATTAACTGATGAGCTAAGCAAACCTAACAGCTTGTCCATTGTGACGAGAAATGTTAAAAAAATTATGTACTTAATCTCTAGAGAAAACAACTAGTTGGCAACATGCATAACTAAAAAGAAAATCTAGAAATATTAACAGTCCATTTTCATATATTTACTTCTACAATATATATCTCAACTCATGCTGGACCCAACTTGCCAAGTTAAGAGCTTTTTAACACAGACTTTTGCAAGAGACTCTCTCTTTCCCCTTTACCTTGATGACAATGTGACCTTTCCTCGTTCCGGTGCGGTCAAGCTCCCTGTGCTCCTTCACCATCACAATCTCCCCTTCCTCTTCCACCTTCTGCATGTTCTTCTCCACTTGATTGAGGATGCGGCAATAATCTTGCTGGGCTATACAGACAAACTGGAAAGAATCATCGCGCACCAGCATTAAAAACAGGAATCTGCAGAAAAGCTTTTAGACTTCAGGTGCAAGTACTCTACCAACAGACAAGATAAAGTAGCTCCTCAACCTGCAGGGAGCCAAATTTGTCTTTCCAACAGTTCAGCTGTAGCAAGCAGATGGACAGACAGGCACAGCACTACAGTCCTGCAGCTGGAGGAGACCAAGATCCATCAGAGCAATATGATTTAATACTCTCAGCCATTTTCATTCAGCTGCTTTGACCTCCCCACTGCTGGAGATGAAGTTCAGTATCATAGCCAGTCTTTTTTCCTTACATGCAAGCTCTTTTGTGGTGTTCAGAAGGGTTAAGTGTAAACATAGCTTTTATTTTTGTGCCTGTTGTTTTGGTAAATAATCTTCATTTTTAATAGCTATTTTATTGAAGTCAATTATTAACAAAACTAACATTTATTCAATTAATGAGTCCAGGCACAAAGAAACAAATTACTTCTGGATTAAAGCATACAGCAGCAAAATTGTTTCATACAATCATAAATTCAGCCAAGAATAAGTGCAAGAATAAATATCTTAGGAATATTCCTAATACCTACACTATGCAAATACAATTAAGACCAGTCACAACAAATTAGTAAAAGATGACATTGTACACAAATTGTTATACCTTTGTCTCTTTTGAGGGGCAAGATTAAATAACCTTATTTTATCAATTTGTGTATTTAACTGAGAGGAAGTAACAGTTTCTTCTGACTAAAAAGTTGTTAAATATTCATGTACATACTTAGGACAAAGGCAAAAGAATTAGAGACAGTATTTTCTCTTCAAATTGATTTACACACCATTTCTTTTTTCATGCAGCTAGTAGTAGCTTAAACAGAAGTCCCACAGTTTGGATTTGTTGAAAACATTACCCTAACAAGAAACCGTTTATGCACATTATGGAAGTTAGACGGGCAAGCTAAACCAGGTGATTCTATTAACACACATTTACATCCCTTTCAAAGGTCATCTACTTGAAGCTAATCAGCCATCAGGACCAAGAAAAATGCTTAATTCACCCAGGGCCTTGCTATTATTTTCTGGATGAGAATAAACAAATAGCAACCACATAACCAGATTCAGCCAGTAGTTTTATGCTAGGAAAAGCATTCTTTACATCTGACTGCTTGTATTACAGCAAACATCAAGGCTTTTTCCTTGAAAGGTCAGATTAGCCAAAATTAGACTTTTCACTCAAACCATGGGAGATAAAGTTTGTATTACTCTGGTATTTAGTGGCTGAGTTGAGTAAGGAAGAATGGCTATTAGCTGCAAAAGTAAAAGAGCCTGTAATGGCTAATGGACCTTGAGATCCTACTAAGGAACATTGGAAGCAATGGATGTATGGAAGAGGCTGATGGCCCTCACAGTCTAGAAAAAGCATGCAGACAAACATCTTCATCCAAAATGATCCCTTATCCAGATAAAGATGACTCCATTTCCCAGACTGTGGGCATGCAGGAGCCATATTGCCCAACTACTGTCCAGGGTTACCTACTGGAGGTTTTACATATACTCAGTTTCAAATAAAACTGGGTCTCACTATTGAGTTGCACTACACCTATGTGGGTGTGAATTTGCATGCATCACAGACACTCTACCTGACAGTCATCCACTTTGGTTCTCATCACTCCTTTCATATATTCCTTTTCCATCGTGGGGGAAACACCAAAACTGTTCCCCATGCACAGTATCTCTGTTCTTCCATCAGGATATGTCACCTCCACAGAGCCGTTCAAAATGACTGACCAGGAATCCAACTACAAATCAAACATTGCAGGATATATGAAGACCAAGTCACTTAACTTTATAATATCATACAATATAAATACAACTCTCACAATTGTTCTAAAGTAAAAGATATTTTTTAGCACCTATTAAAAAATTGACAAGCTCATTTTCCTTAAATGTACAGCTATTTCCAGCTCAAGAAAACAGGGATCTAAGTTTATCTTTA
Organism: Notiomystis cincta; assembly: GCA_013398075.1. Classification (NCBI taxonomy): domain Eukaryota; kingdom Metazoa; phylum Chordata; class Aves; order Passeriformes; family Notiomystidae; genus Notiomystis; species Notiomystis cincta. Next base: position 244,449 of record VZRX01001698.1, read on the forward strand.
ATATTAAGAGGTAATGTAAGACTGTGAAAAAAAAATTAAGGAAGTTTTAAAACAGCACTTGAATACAAAATAAACTCCCCAGATGAGCTCAAATAGGCAGGAAGCATTTTGTACAGTACAGAGAATGTTTTCTTTTGCTTTTATTGCTTAAGAAATGTGTGAGTGCTTAAACAAAAGCCTTCAGAAAATCCAGAACAAAAGGAGGCCTGATTCACCTGAATGTTGCCTATTTTTTTTTTTTTTTAAGTAACAAAAGAGGGCCTTAACCATGAGGAATTTGGGATGGTATAATAGGAGAGTCAAAACCAACTTCTACTGACCTCTTCCCCATCGTTTAGTACAATAGTTCCTGCTCTCTCCACAACTGCAAACACCATTACAGCACAGAGTTCTCTCCTCACTGACATTGTCATGTTGGCAAAAGCAGGCAATTGATGCATGAATTCCAGTAGTTGTTCTGAAGGAGAAAAAGCCCACTGAGTCGTGCATGTCAAAACAACAAAGCACAGTAAAGACAGTTCTTCAGCAAGATGCCTGAGGCTGCTTAAGCTAAAATGCTGCACAATCGTTTCTGTATACTAATAAATCATGTACAGTGGCCTGTTTTAATTACTGGGTATTTTGTAGACACAGACTGACTGGCTGGTCATATCATCAATAGAAACCCTGCAAAGTAAAAGTCAGCATAATGGAAGAATTGTAATGTAACCAAGAGCTCTGAATACAACCAATGGTATTTTTAATACTCCAGTCAGGGCAATAATTTCATTATGACTACAACAGGACCATATAAAACACAGCAAGACAAATTTCAGAAAACTGAGCAAGTTGTCTGGTAAAGCCATCTCCTCCTAGGCTAGGCTTAACAGTAAATTGTACTTGATCATTGTCTGGTTGTTTCACAAAGTTCCTCTCAGATGGACCAGACAGAATTACTCTCTTAAAGGTGACTACTGCTGCTCTGTCTTCTACATGCACTTGAGTTGCACTTGTACTCAACAGCAAACTGCCTGTATTTTCATTTTTTATACTGTTCATACCTGCAGAACTCAATTTTAGCAGTCCTGCCAAGTGATTATATGCCCTAAAAACATTTTTGCATCTAGTTTGATCTAAAATGTCTACTGAAAGAGTTCAATAGGACCCCATCTTTTCCCTATTTTTTTATTTACTCTGACTCACAGAAAGGTTGTGGTTAAAAGGGACTTGCAGAAGTCATCTGCACAAACCTGCCTGCTCAAGCAGAGACACCTACAGCCAGTTGCCCAGGAACACATCCAAATGTCTTCAAGGAGTACTACTAACATCTCTCTGGACAACCTCTCCCAGTGCTCAATCACAGTAAAAAAAAAAAAGGCATTTCCTAGTGCTCTGATGGAGCCTCCCATGTTTTAGTCTGTGCTTTTTGACCTCTTACTGGGCACCACTGAGAAAACTCTGGCTCCATCATCTTTACAACCTCACTCCAGCATATTTGTATACATTCATGAGATCCCCTGAATCTTCTCCAGGCTGAATAGTCCCAAGCTCCCTTAGACCTTCCTTGCATAAGAGCTGCTCTAGTCCCTTAATCATTTCATAATCAACCTTAATCATCATTTAGTCATACTCCAATAAAATAAAAGTATCTCACCCAGTGAAACAAATTAGATTAAAATTTGGATTCCAGTTCTGCTTTGCTTTCAATGTATTTACTTGTATGTTAACATAGCAAATTAGATTGATTAGATTAGATTTATGTAAAGGTTTTAAAGGCTCCAATGTTTACAACAAATGTCAAGTCACAATGTCACAACTGACAATTAAAAATACACTGTGAGAAGCAGTGCTGACATTAATATCACCTTTGCCAAGGTTCTGTTTTCCAGTTTTCAATGACGTTTCCTTCATAAACCTGTTCTGATATCAATTAGAAACTGAAGCTTGATATCAAAAGGGCCAGCAAGTAATAGGTTTCACCCATATTATATCCATTCTCTTCTTCTTTGGCTGTACTTGTTCACATTTTATTTATATATATATACATATATAAAAAACAATAATAATAAACACTAAACTTATCAACTACAAAAGCCAATGATCAAAATAATACCACAAGCTCAAAAAGCAAATTTTTGGAGGTGAAGAAGAACATGTTTGACAGCATTTTACTACATCACAGAACTTACCAATGTCATCATCTGTCCTGTCTATTGGGTCTTTCTCCAGGCAGTCTCTAACAATATCCCTACTCATCAAAGGATCCGATGCCCTTTCAATGTCTTCTTCATCATCATCATCTTCAGAATCCACTGCTGTCTCTGGTAATCCACTGAGATCCATATCACCAGCCTCACTTTCTGTAGCCTAATTAATGCATAAACAATTAAAAAACATTCAAATGTGTTTGTTATTTACTGCTGCAGTTTCCTGGTTAAATGTACAGAGATGAATTCTCTTATCTAGCAGATCACTCAAATTTATTCAATATTTTTATATTGCTTTTTTCTTTATATATCTTGTAAAAACAACTAACAATTAATCAATCCAAACCCACTGTGCTTAAATAGGACTTTTAGCATTTGTTTCAATCAGTTACACACACAAAGGGATTCAACAGACATTATTTAATCTGTGGGTCCTGCGGGGATTGAAGGCTGTTACATTTCAAGCAACAATGTCTTGGACTGTTAGCTGAATATAATATTTTTCAATAAACAGTTCATTTGACAATTTCTGTGCCCACCCCAACTTTATATTTTCAGACACTTAGGAAAGCAATGTAATTTTAAACAGACAGTTTGGGGAAATAAGAACAGCTTCAAAATGCTACAGGAATTTTGCTATCTCTCAGCCACCTAGGATAATATTTTTCTTTTATAATTCCGGCTGAACACAGTTAAATATGTCTTTCATTTGCTGATAAACTGCCTAAGAATTTACAGCTGCAGAAAAAAAAGCAAAGTCATTGCTTAAACACCACAGATGGACTACCCATAATATCTGTCAACTTATCCTCCTTTAAATTGTATTAAAATGAATGAGAACATAGTCCAGATATAACTTGAGGTCATTAGTATAGCACCTAAAGGTAAATACATTTTAATGATTCAGTTTGAAGACTGAACATTTAATAAATCCCACAAACATTTGTCTGTCACGGCTGATTTGGCTGCTTTTTCTCAGAATCTGATTAAATACCACAGCAGCTGCCAAGGCTCAGCTATGACAATTTTTAAGGAAATGCAAGCTTCTAATGAGCAAGTTTTAAGTCATGGCTTGAGAAATCCAGTTTCACAGGCCTTAAAGGGATGGTTTGTTTCTGAGTCTCTGGAAACACACAATGCATTCATGTCTACTTTAAAAACAATGCATGGGACAAACACCTACTAAAACTTGTTTAATCAATCTATCTCAGAGTGGTGAAAAAGACAACCCACAAAACTAGGTCACTCTCTGAACACAGAGAAGGTAAGAGAAATTGCATTGGTAATTTTGTAGAATCATCTCCCCTATTCCTGCCTCCCTATCTGTGGCTGACATCTGTTACTTTAATGCCACTATACACAGCCACCTCATGAACAGCAGCATATGGCTCGAGATGGATCAGGGCAGCTAGTGAGAGTCTTAACTGCTTCTGTCCTACAGAATGACACAAGCTTTGTAACTGGGCCTTGTTCATACAAAAAAAGCATGATAACAGCATCTACACAATATTCTAATTTTTCGCACTTTGTGGGTTTGGGTTGGGATTTTTGCTGTTGTTGTTCGTTTTGGGGGTTTTGGGGCTTTTTTGGTTTTGCTTTTGTCAAGAAAAAATGCACCTCATTTTTAATCAGAATAAGGAAATATGTTACTGGCATAGAAACAAATCCCAAAAACGATAGCATGGATAGTAGCATTTTTATTAGCACTTTTACTGAGTTTAACATGCATGTTCCCTGTGATACATTTGAAACAGCTGCTGTAACTACTCTTTCTAAATAGCCTTCATCAAAAGTGACTGGTGGAAAAATTAGTGGTGATGAGTCAGTAGACACACATCTTATGACACCAATCTGTCAGAATCTGAAGCCTCCAAGAGTGACAATTCCAGTGACAGTGGGACTGATTCACAGGCAATTCTGCAAACCTTCCCATTACTAACACGTGCCCCTCCTACCTGCCCAGATTAGGCTCTCTCAAAAGCACATTAGCAAAATGAATGCACAACTCAATTTAGTCACACAATGCTAACACAGAAGAGAAACTTCCACTTATTGTACAGCATGTGATTATTAAAAGACAAGTTATTTTACTGTCTTAAAGCAATAAAACAAAACTGGAAAACTCTTGAAGCTCTATTATCAAGAAGAGTTGATGCTATTTACAACAAATTCTCACACAGAATTAAATGAACATTGTACTCAGAAAACACTTCACAAATACTAATAAAGGCTAAAAGATTTCCCAAGGGTGATCACTATTTACACTTTTTTTTTGACAACTGAAGTTATTGGTGGATGGAAAGCAACTATTACTAACTTTCTATCAAAAAAGGCAAACCATTGCAACAAAGAGGGTCAATACTGAATGCAGCAATCCACAGAATAATAAGAAAGTCTGTTAGTTTTGGGCAACTTTAAAAACACCTTTTGAGGGGAAAAAATACATTTTTTCAAACAATTTTCTGAAATCGCTATGATCATGCAAAAGATAGCAAAGAAAGACAAATGCAAGCCTGTGTGCATGCCAAAACAGAACAAAAGCCAAACAACAACAAAAAACCCAAAGTAAACAACCCAGAACCCCAAAAACCACAAACAAACAAACAATCACAACCAAAAAACCAAACCAGAAAACCAAGAAAACCTCATTCCACGAGGGCTCCTACACATCGTAAATAGCTTTTTTAGGCTTAGTAGCATCACGTATGATATCAAGTATTCAAGGTCCTTTTGCTGAGACATTAAACTTCATGACCCACCTACTCTGAGTGCTTTTGTACCCACTCCTGTGTGAGAAAAACCAAACATGTCTGCACAGGAACCCTTAGTTACTAAGCAATAGCCCTGCATCTGTCTAAGACTCTCCATGAGCTCATTTGGGCACTGGGGCTTCCTTATGAACCTCAGCCACTGAAAGCCCAAACACAAGATGAATATCCAACAGAATTTGTACTACAGTCGATCATGATGCTTAGATCTTCTGAGGGCATGTAATCAAGGATAAAATACACCTCAGAATTGCCTTTCCTGGGTGCATGCTGTATTTTGCTTCTTGGGCAATAAGAGAAATTAGTTTCACTTAAATAAATCTAAAAGGATTGCATGCAGGAAAAATGCTGGTTGCAGCCTGAAGTACAAAACAATGTCTCTCCATAGTCTGAGTACCAACTGTGAGAGCAAATTTCTTGTGTCATCTTTCCAACTGTGGAGAAAATTTTTGAAGCTTCAAAGGAATCTCATAATAGTGACAGGCTAATATTTTATTTGTCACATCAGCAACATGCGAGTTAAGAGACTAAGACAGACGTTTTTAAGCCTGAGTTGAAGGAGTATTTCATATTTGACACCTAAGGAGAATCTGACCCATTTTAAGCAGTGGCTATAAAGGTTAATACTGCAACAATAAAAAAGTAGTTGCTTCAACTGCTGAGGATCTCAAAGTCCAAAGACACTTCCAGATTTGAGTGAAAACAGCTAATTAAACAATACTGTGAAGTAACTAGGAAAATATGTAAAGTAAAAGAAGCCTTGTCTAAATTCTTGTTAGTCTTTGCTTCCTTGACTGACATGGGGAAGAAGGGGAGGATTAAGCAAAAGAGAATAGCATTCATTCTCCCTAGGTCAAACTGGGCAGACTGGGGAAATGGTGGGCCCTTCTGGTCACTTGAGACTGGAAGGAGAGGAAGCTGGTTAATACCAGCTCTACTGGTCTTTCAGTTTTTAGAGGCAGCATGTAGCTGAACATAGTGAGAGAGGTGATGGACTCCATGAGCAGCTAAAGGAGATGACTTCATTTACTGCCTGACTTCCTCCTCTTCCAATGAAATTTTGAGTTTCTTGAGAAAACAGATTAGAAGGGGTGAAGGGCGATCTCTACACACTCAAGTAACTCTCAGGCCAGTGTAACAACTGCTTCATCACACACACCCCACCCTCACCAAGGGAGAGAAAGGGGCAGGACTTGGAGAGCTGCTTTAGACATGACTGGCTCTGTTTTAAGTGGTCTTCAGGGTTTTCTTTCTATACTGGTTTGAGAAAGACTTCCAACTGGTGATAACACTAAGAGAAAAAACTAGAAAACCTGTAAAAGTAACCACACTAACTACTGATTTCTTAGTATTTTAAACAGTATTTTAACCTTTACCTTTTTTAAATTTTATTTTAATTACTTTCATTAGGAAATATTGTGTCATTTTGAAGACTAAATTCCCCTTGTAACTATTGTTACCATCTAAATCCAAAATCTCCAAACATGCAAGAGAAATATACCAGGGACAAAAAGAAGAAAAGAAAAAAAAAAAAGCAAGAATAGAAGAAAATTCTTGCACAAACCAGAATTATGTTCATTGCTTGGTGCAGTCCTTCAATTCCATGAAGCTAACAAAGAAAGAAGCCATGCTCAGCTCAGAAACACCATCTCTACATTACTTTTCAACCATTGTCATTTAAGGGCTAAAAAATAAACTAAAAAATTAAATTAAGAATTTCTATTACCAAAACTACTCACTTTTTATTTTCTAATTTTTAAACTGATACTGATACAAAACACCAAGAACACTGGCTCTACTTGTCTCATGAAATGACTTGCAAAAGTCACATTAGCTTGAAACATTCATTCATGTCATATACACACTGGATTCAGTGTCTCCACAGACAGAAATCATGTCTGAGGTTTTAAATTAGCTTTCAGATGACTGAGTACAATTTTACAGTATCAATAAATTAAGATGAAAGTCAATCCATGAAACTAAAATATGTATTTGTTTATTAGTTATCATATGCACTACAATCAACTAAAATTATTACATGTACAGAAATCATACACAATCTAAGGTAGTAACATTATTTTTTCATACTACATTGACACAAGTGCAAATGTCCATGAAATACCTTAAAACTCCTTCAGTCCAAGATTTTCACAGCACTCTCCATATTTCTTTCATTATCTACCTCAAAATATACAACACAGCAGCCCACATCTGTCACAGAAGTCAGCCTGAGCAGTTTTCCTCTCTAAAGATGGAGAAGTGTAGCAATCCAGACAATGCACACCAGCAACAGCATCCTCCCCTATTGCCAAGTAATTGCCCCTTTCTCAGAGTGCAGCAACACCTGCCAGGACCACAGGCATAGAGAGCATGGACTCTGGAAGTGACAGAGCACGTTAAGAGGACCCAAATTCACAGGAGTGATAAAGACCTGCACAGGGATTTGTTGAAACTGCAGGGGTGCCAGTTCACAGGACAATTTACCTGAGCTGTTCCAGCCATTCTGGCACTGGCCAGAGCCCTGCACTTCAGCAGCTGAGACAGTCAAAAAGACTGCCTTTATCTTAAGGTAAAACCTCTTTACTTTGCATACAGTGGGGCTGAAGGGCAGGCTGCATGGACTCCCTGGTTTGAGAGACAAAAGACTGGTCTCCCTCAGGAAGAGTTAATGAAGGGTGGTCCTTTCTTCTAGGAGCTACCATATCAGAATCATGAGAAAACAAAGCTGACACCTTGAAAAGTTCCAAGCAATACACACATCCTGGGAGGGTCTCAGAAAGGATGTTCCTGGTTTCCTGTACCGACAGTGGTATCTGGGCAGGCACCAGAGGGCATGTAAGGGTGGCAGGAAGCCACCAGTCTGAGGACAGGATAAGGCAAAGAAAGGCTGGCAAAGAGCTGAGCCAACACAACAATGCTTCCCAAAACAGGAGGGGGAATAGTACACGTTCATGAGCTTAAATCTCCTCACTCTCCAATCATCTGGCAATATATTTGACAGGTACAGGAAGCATGCAGGAGCATATAGGAACAGGGATATGTGTTCCTATAAGAAGCACTAACTAAGCCTAGGAATCAAGAGCAAGCAGCCATACGTGAGAAGCAGCAGTGAATGATTTGCTTTGCCAAGTCACAAAGCCAGAAGCAAGGAATTGTTCTTGGCAAATACAAGCCAACACACGATCTACTGACATTCAGCATCCCCTTCCTCTCAAGTCACCCTATGGAGTTCGTCACTTGAACTTACTTCCTAAAATAAAAATAACAGTATTTAAGGATCTACTAATTGGCACCTGAAATGTTTTTGAAACTTGGGTGGGGTAAACACAAAGGTTGATTTTATTTTGGTAAGTACTTCTCATCCTAAAAGAACTTCTTTCATGTGCAACGTTTGACAAACAAATTTAGATACTGCATTAATATTTAAAAGGAAGTATTCTCAGTTCAATGCTGAAAGCATCTGAAGATTCAGCTTCATGATTTATTAAAAAAATCTTAAAAGGCCATGAACATATTTTCACTGGAAGCAGCTGCTCTTAAGGCTACAGAACTAAAACTTACAGGATGCAAAACATGACATAGCATTACCTCAGATTTCAACAGTAAAGATCTAAATAACAGTATAATTTTTAAAACTATTTTTTTTCTATCATCTGCAAGACAAGATAATGACCTTTCTAAATCATTGCTTTCTACTTAGCCATAATGAACAGAAGTCCACCCCACTGAACACAAAAAATGCCATTATATACAGAAAATAAAAATCAAAGAAACAATGATCATGAGCTTTACCAAAGACTTATTAAATTTGAAGTGAAAAAATAACATGTTCATGACTTGATTATGGTTTACTGTTTTTGAATAAACTCTTGGGAGAGAATTACAAGGGAAACAATTGAAAGAGAATGACTGATCCACTCTCTTGGTTTAAAAAAAATATTTCTGTTTATTTAATACTTAACTTGGCCCTAGAGTATTCAAATTACAGCCATTTTATTTTGTTTTGAGTTGGGGTTTTTTTGACAGTACTTGAATCTAGCCTAACACTGCTACATTACATTCCTTTATGACTGAATTGAGGCCAGAAATTAATGATTTACCACAATTTGAGAAATAAAATCAAACAATACTTGGTATCATTAAGTTAAATTCAAGAATTTAAGAACCTTATCAGTTTCTCCACCTGAATTTACCATTTCATCAATAAATATTCCTTCAATATATGTATTAAGACAAAAACATAAGGTTGCATTCTACAATACAGGGACACATTTCTAGATGTTGATATGGACATAGGCTATTATTCAGACTTTGACATTGTACAATTACACAGTTCTTGATACACCTGTGCCAAGTCACCTTTAAATGTGCTATTAATTGCAGATTAATTGATGAAACTATATATTTTTAAGAATGGATTATACATTATGTTTGTAAATTCAGTTTAAAAGAATACTTAAGAAGTAAATTTTCTCTGTGTAAATACTTCAGTAAACCATTAACTCTCTCCAAACACCAACCATTATGTTGATTCCAATGCTGCAAATGAAACTAGTAGGAGTCATAGCCCAGGCTGGCATCTACACAGAGAAGTATTTTCCTGAGATTTCTTTAATTTTTTATGTTGTTCGGTTGGGTTTTTTTTAAATTGCACAGAAATTCAATGATCTTTTTGACAGTTATGACTATTTTGCTGAAAGTCTTTGCAAAAAAATTTAATTCAAATTTATCCAAGGAGTAACCATATGACTGTAACTACATGCCACCTACAACTATGTCTCTAGAGGAACTTGTTATTTTTGTGTTAAAGGGGAAATTTTTGTAATGAAAGGAATGAAAATCTGCAGAAGACTGGAAGAACAAAACTGATTTTACATCATCTTCATTCTCATGCTATAAACTTAAATCCTGTCTCAAAGTAATCCTGCCTTCAGAAGAAATTCTGGCAAACAGTTGACTGACATATGCTATGCCTGAAGTGTTCAGCTAATTTGATAGTTTTGCAAAAATAAACCTTTGCATTATTGTAATTGCTGTCTAAATTAAACTGGTATGTTTTTATAGCCTATCTTCCTTCACAAATAAAGAAGCCTTTAAGCTTATTCACCTGAAGGAGACTATATTCTACAACTATGACCACAGTTGAACTTGTATGTATTTGTAGATACACTTTTCCTGTTGTTTAAATGACTACATTTGCAAATTCAGAAGCATCTCAAAAAAACATTATTCCTCTTCTAGTTAAAAAGTACTTCATGGTGAAGTGGTCTCACTACTTTATGACTATTTTGACAGAAATATATTTTAATTGGATTTGATTCCTTCTTCTCAGAGTAACAAATTGGTACACTCTCCCATCAGTACAGATCCTCCTCCATCATTACAAGAAACATAAACATCAAATGAAAAATGCATAATTCCTAATTTTATTTCATTTTGTACTTTTTTCCAATTTATATTTAAACTCTAGATCAGTTTCAGAGTCTCTCTAAACTCAAGCTGTTCCAAATGAATAGCACAGAGCTTTACAAGAAGAAGCCACCTCAGAAGTATAACTTTAAAAAGCATCACCATTTCAACCTTCCTACACTTCTGAGGATGGCCAGGAGAGAAAGCACTGCTAAGAGGTTGGTATCAGGTTTCTACAGGGTGAGGAAATAGAAATATGCTCCTTAAGCCAAGCCAGCACAGACTGCTCACTCCATATTTGTTTTTTCCCACTCATGAATGGGTTCTACATTATGAACCCAACACATTTAAAAGCCTGAAATTATTACAATTGAAAAAAAAAAGTAGTTTTTTGAAGTCTATTGAGTACTTCTTTGGACAAAAACTGACAAGAGGCAATAGCAAGGGCATTCAGCTATTAAATGCAAAACTGCTGGCAACTGCACCTCCCATCAGCATCCCTTCCAGTCTTACCTGGTAGATATCAGAAAGGCTGCTGCTTCCTGAATCACTAGTGATGCTACATCCTGAGTGACTAGATGAAACGTGGGTCACCTGTGGGTGGAGACTGTCAGTAAGGTGCAGCTTTGTGAAATCTGCAGGAAGCTATAGGTGGAGCAGAAAAAGCATCATTACAATTTGAGGGAGATACACAGCAAAATTAATTCAAATCATACACGTCACACTTTACTCTCTGCCAGTGCCATATATTGAGAAAATCACTGGGGCTTGAGAATGCAGCATAAAAATTTTGAGATTTGCAGCTTTTTTAACTCATGCAGAGGTCAGCAAAACACCACCAAATTGTTGCAAATATAAGAGATTTAAGAAAAACATGTATTTGAGGACAAACACTAGTGAAGCAATAGGCCAAAACTCTTCAGTAGCTTGCTATGGGGTTTGGATAGAACTAAAATGCATATGAATATTGTGCTACTTCCAAAATCAATGGTTTCCTGCAGAATGGGAATTAACAAGGGAGTAAAGTCACACACTTCTTTAAAAAATCAACAAGCACTGCTCTGGATTTGGTAAACTCTTGTTTCCCAAGTTGACAAAGTGCATTAGAGACAAGGAAAATCCAAGACAGTGATCTATCCATTATACTTTGAGCCAAATAATGTGACAGCAAATAGGAAATGTGGGAAAACTGATACCATTATAAAGAGCTATATTCCTCAAACTAGTCTGCTCACATGCAGTGCTGAAGAATGAATCAAGACAGTATATTTGATCATTTTACAATCATTCAGCAAGATTTGTGATGTGTATTTCCACTATTGTTTCATGCTCACAGCTCCCATGAAAATCTTTAAGAACTGTAAACATTTCCAGACTGCAGAAAGCAAACTTTGACAAAGTAAAATATTTGCTCTCTGAAGAGATATTTAAATGCTATTTCAGGGGCAAATTACTCCTCTCCCCAAGAAGCCTGCATCCCACAGCTAGTTAATAAAAGTATGTTAATCTATCAATTTTGGTGTGCAATAAATTCTTCAATAATTAAAAAAAAAAAATCTTTGTCCATTAGTTTTGTTACAACTCAGACAAGGCAGATACTCTCATCTCTAAGGAGCTGTGTTTGTATAAAAAAATGACACATGTCATGTGTCCATCCATGTCAATTACGAATGCTACCTTAGCACTCGTTCTCCCTGGATGGAAATGGAAATAAGACCTCATTCAGCATTAAGAGATATTAAGCCAATCAGTATAAAAAGGTAGGAAAAAAGTAATCTCCAAGTCACAAGAGAGTGTGCTTGAAAAAATTATTAGCTCTACACAGCCAAAGATACTGAATGATTTTACTGCTGTTTGCCTTGTTTAGTTCTGTTTACGGAACATGCCCTGAAAGAACCTTGGCTTTTGGATTTGCAGTGAAAAACACAGACAACTGCAAACCTTAGTATTATTTCAACTGCCTGGCATTTCCTAATACATCTGAAAATGATTTCTTCATTATCACAGAATGCCTGCATCAGTGGTAGCAAAAATGCCCATATTTTAAGTAATTCTTTCCTAGGATTCTACCTGAAAGAGGGGCTAAAACCAGCAACCAGATACTAATAATCCAGAAAAGCTTTGGTAAACCCAGAGCTAGATTTGATCTTCATCAACAAAGAAAAGGCAATTAACAAAAGCAATACTCTAATACACACAGTCACGAATTCTGCCTCCAGAAAAAATCTAGTTATGCTCACCACTGTTAATAAACTATCTGGAGAAAATACAGCATTAGGGAGTGCATTATAGTATCTGTTGTCTTTGCCACTTTGCTTTTCAACATGTAAGTTTGAATTATAATATAATGAAACCATATATACTGATATTCAGGCCACTATACAATTTTTTTTAATCATTTTTGAGCCATTCAGCAAATAAGTATATATTCCATAAGCAGAATGCAAGGGAAATGAACTGCCACAGCTTTTGCAATGTGTTGATGACTACATCTCAAAATACAGTCTCTCATAATTGGAGCAGCCCACATTTATTTCAAAGTAGGAATCCTACATATTATTTTAAGATACAAGCACAAATCGTCTAAGATTCACACATTTAATGATAACTTACACAGATATATTTTGAGAGTTTTACCTTTTATAAAGCACTAACTATTGCAATCCCAAATAAATATTAACTCCATAGGGAACTGGATATGAACACAGTGTGGCACCCAGCCAAATACATTCAATTTCATAGTGCCCTGAAAATATCTCCAAGTCATTAACAACAGCATTTATTTTTTATCAATGCATTAAAAATTTTAAAGAACCTTACATGAAAGCAAATCCAGTTAGTATGTTAAAAAGTGAAATCAAGCTAAGTTTAATATAATGATTGCACTCAGTGTTTTACATGAACAGCAAGGATTTATGTTTCGCTACTGCACAGGCAAAGGAAGAGGCAGGGGATTCCACAACTGATGGAATACACTGCAAATAAAAGCAAGCCTTCTGAATCTTTTTGGCTGTAGACAATCAGCTGAATGCTTGGTGATTACTGGTTTCAGAGTAAGTCTTCAAGTCAAAGCCATGCTGCATGACCTGGACTTGCCAAGTGGTGACAGAAGATCAGAAGCAGGCATTTTTCTTTAGGCAACCTAACTAGTCACTTTGATCCTAATCAAATAGGACTATTTACAAGCAGAAAGCACATGCTCACATCTTTGCAGAACACTACATCTCTGTGCTACATGCCCGAAAGCAGCATCCACTTCAATGGCCCTACCCCCCTAAGTTAAGGTGAGAGACTGCATGAAAAAGTAAATAAAATAAAAAAAACTAAATAAGCTGGAACAGTTAAACTGTAAACTCAATGAAAAATGTGTATGGGAAATATATGCATTTCTATTTTAGTCACGTACTGCTGTTTAAAATATTTAATATTTGCATTGTACACAATGGGGAAAAAACTAAAGTACTGATGACAATGAGAACCCATTGTGCTTAAGTTTTATATGGAAGTGTGGTGGGCTTGACACCAGATGCCCACCAAAGCCACTCTGTCACTTTCCTCACCTGGACAGGGGAGAGCAAATACAATGAAATGCTCATAAGGACAAAGAGAGATCACACACCAGTTACTGTCATGGGCAAAAAAGACCCAATTTGGGGACAAGTTAATTGAATTTATTATCAATAGGATAATAAGAAATAAACCCAAATCTTAATGCCTTCCTCACACCCTTCCCTTCTTCTCAGGCTCAACTTCACTCACAAATTCTCTACCTCCTCCCTTGCAGTGGTGTGGAGAGGCAGAGAATGGGGGCTGTGGTCACTTCATCATATGTTGTTTCTATTACTCCTCCCTCCTCGAGTGGACACTCTTATACCCTTCTCCTTCCAAAGGACACAGTTCTCCATTATCATCTCCAAAGTGAGTCCTTCCCACAGGCTGCAGTTCTTCACAAATTGCTCTGCTGTGGGTCCCCTCGGGGGTCCCAAGTCTTGCCAGTAAACCTGTTCAATGTGGGCTCCTCTCTCCACAGGGTCACAAATCCCACCAGGAACCTGCTCCAGCATGGGCTTTCTACAGGCATCCACCTGCCCTGGTATGGTCTCCTCTACAGGCTGCAGGTGGACCTCTACTTCCCTGTGGATCAACATAGGCTGCAGGGGCACAGCTGCTTTGCCATGGCCTTCACCACAGGCTAAAAGAATCTCTGCTGGGGCACCTGGAGCACCTCCTGCCCCTCTCCTGCTCTGACCTTGGTGTCTGCAGGGCTGTTTCTATTATATTCTCACTCTTCTGTGGCTGCAATTGCACAGCTTTTTTTCTTTCCCCCCTTTCTGAACTGTGCTGCCCTCCACCACTGATGAACTCAGCTTGGCCAGTGGCAGGTCCATCTCGGCACCAGCTGGTGTTGGCTCCATGAGACACGGGGGAAAGTTCTGGCTTCTCACAGAAGCCACCCCTGTAGCCCCCCACCACCAAAATCCTGCCACACAAACGCAGCACCAGCTACATCTTTTATCCTGGAGCACAACATTTGGTAAATGTTTTTCAATGAAGCAGAACAAGGACAAAATGCAACATTCAACAACCAGCAAAAAGCTGTCTACACCAAACCAGGATATTTACATCCAATTTCTTACTTGAAGTGTAACATGATTAGAAAATAACATCATGAAACTGTGCTATTATAACTCAGTGAAAAAATTTGCTAGGAACCATCTCTAGGCAGTTAACTTCATGGCAATAGGTATGTTTGCTGTGTTAGTGAATATCATTTTATTATTAAATTATTAAACACTCTGTGCTTGTATTGAGCTATCATTCTATTCTACACTTTAGTACTGACTTTAGTATTTAGTATAATAGTAAAAAGAAAGGTTATCTTATTACGTTTTGAAGTACATACTGGCTAGATCTGACATGTGCTTTATCCACCAGACCAAAGCCTAAGGACCAGCCCTCTGCCTCAGAAACATCACCTATCACAGACTGACATCACCACAAATGGCATCAGAACTGAATTCTCGCTTTCATCTCGTTTTCCCATTTTCATTAAATGACAGCTACTTTTAAGAAGCCATTCGAAGTAATAAGGATCAAAAGCAACCTGTATTTTTTACATAACAAGCACCACACTTAAGTACAGTTTTGCTGAAGCCAAAACCTACGACATTTCTTAACTTCATTGCTGAACACTTTGAGTCACACCATCAGAAGGAGTTAGCACACAGAGTAAAAACACAGCACGATAATTTAGAATAATTAATGCACAGTTTGTTCTTAAATAAATATAGTTTCAAAACACAGTGTATGTCCACTAGTTTAAATTATTAAATAATTAATAATCATTAAAAGAGTCAAAAAACTATCCTGATAACCTAGTCTCAAGCACAACCCTTGAAAGTGACACACATTAAGGTGATATATGCACAGCTCTAATCATGTCTAACAGGGACAACAATTTCTAATACAAAACATGACCAGATAAAATAGTTATGATCTAAGCCCCAGTTTTAATTTGACAGAAGTGGAAACAGTATTTTATATTTATAATGTAGTTCTTAATAAGCAAGTATACCTACACAGATACACACATTTATACAGATTGCACACGTGGATAGAAACCAGAGTAAAACAGTACATCCAGGAACTCCCAATTTTTACTTCTTGAAAACCCTTAACCAAAGGAAAACTTAAACAATCATGTGAAACTACCTTAAGGACAAAGACATATATCCATTTAGAACTGTACAATACCATAAACCCTATCACATCTTCCTATCTTAAAAGCACCATTTTATTACTTCCACCCTCAAAGTGAGTCACTGTGCTATGCATGCAAAACTAACAATTACTTTGCTCTGAATATGTTCCTCCTATTTTAAGAACATGATTATTTTCTCCTACCCTACAGTGTGCCTTTCATTATAACAAAAGGCATCTTCTACTCAAGGAATCGCTAGACTTATCTACGAATATACTAATACGGTATTTTTAAAAAAATGTTAAATAAGTCTTGAAAATGTTTACTGGACAAGAAATGAAAATCCTTGGATATAGCACTAAACGGTATGAGAACAGCCAAAATATAAGTGAAATTACACCAAAACATTTTCTTTCTTTAAGTAGTATTCCCTTTTTTCTTTTTCTTTCTTTTTTTTTTTATTTGGAGTTTTATTTTTTAAATGCAGTTTTATCTGAAAACAAGCATAAATGTGACAACAAAAAAGACAGACACAAAAATGTCATTTTAAGTTACCAGACTAATTCTGGTTGGAAAGCCTCAATATACCACTCATTTTAAGGCAAACATATCAGCAAGCCTTTTATAAACAAGGTCTTCTACTGAAGACTGCTCAGCACTTTATGAAAGATTTATAAAGCCTGCAAAGTGGCTGAAGTACATCTGCAAAAAAGATGGGATTAAAAAGAGCAAAGGTGTAACATTCTGTTGTGCAATTCCCAGTGAATGATTTTATATGTAATTAAGCGCCACTGAGACAGGCTAAGCAAGTAGACATAAAACAACACAAACTATCATCTTTATAGCCTCTATTTCCACTTTCTGAAATTAAAGAAACACAAGCAAGCACTGATTCTTCAACCTCCAAACACAAGGGCATCTGAGCCCTTATTCTGTAACAGCTCTTCACTAATAAAATATTAGCTACTAAAAAAATAAAAGCAACTATTAGTCCACCATAACAAATAAATTTTTAAAAAAGTTGGTTAGTCCCTTTATAGATGACACACTTAGGCCAACAAATCTAAGTAAGCTATAAAAAACTTATTTTGGGATTCTGGGGTTTTTTTTCCATGAAGGGAAAACAGCAGACAAATAAAAGCAATACTGAGCAAAATGCTTTCTCATTTGTTTTTTCCCCACCAAGGTAGAAATCCTAAAATTTTTATTGCACTTACAAAAGTGTAAATCAGAAAGGCAGTATTCTTCAGTATCTTATAAAATTATTAACATTTTATCTCGATATTTTATATAAATATGGTTTTTTATATTAAATGTTTGTATGTCTATTGTATTTTGTATTTTAAAGCTATGTCCACATTTATGGTATTTAACAAGATAAGGAATAAATATTTGTAATAATGATGGGCATTCATCAACATGTTATTTTAACATAATTCTTACACTAACCAAGAGAGTCACCAAGGAAAACATTCTTATGGTTGAGTGATTTTAAACACAGCAGTCAATGTAAGTAATTACAGAATAATAAAGTAATTTCTATCGATTTTGTCTACAGATCTGATGCAGGCTGACATGCCCATGCAGAGTTAAATTTAAGCTAAAAGTGTTAACTATAAAAAATCAAAATTAGGATGTGATTCCTAGGGACGTAGGATTTCCTTGCACCTAGGGGTGGAAAAGACTGAGAAGCTTCTATATATTTTTTATGAAAACTTCTGCAAGACTTAAATAAAAACCTTTCGAGTTATGTCTCCTGTACATTCACTCAATTTACACAACAATACCTCATGAATTTTGAATGTCCAAAGTTTCCTCAAATAGACATCTTTCTATCAATCTGTGAAACTTCATAGAGATCTACTCTTAAAAATGTTCTTCCTCTTGAATCCAGCACAGGACACAACCTGTGTTCTGAAATATTGCATTTAGATACTATTGCTGTTAAGCAGTTGTTTGTATGCAAAGCCCACAGCAGAACACCTCTAACAAAAACCCAACCCAAACCAAAAACACAAAGAAGGAAAGAAAAGTATTATGAGGCTCTTTCATGGCAAGCTCTTAATACTTTCCTCCACTGATATTTTGCTACAGCTAGCCTCCCAAAAAGAACTATTCAGAAGTTCAAGCTAATGCAATGTGAGCTGCTGGTCTCAGGGAGAGAGAAAGAGAGAGTGAATGCAGAGGAACTTCATTTTGCTTCCCTTACAAAACACACACTGAGTGCCACTTACTGCACATCTCATAGCTCTCAGCAGCTAATCCTATGAGCACTTCATGCATTCAATCCTTTGCTTGAAGGATTATTGACTTCTGCAGAGGCACAGGGGTGACAAAATTTAAATGGGTGTCTGGGGAATGAAGAAAAACTCTCACAAGCAACTCTTTTTGAAGGAAAAGTAAGAAATGCACCACTGAAACACACCCATTCTCATTTAACTACCCTCTCTTGTTTTATGTCCTAATGCATTAGAATTTGTTCTTCCTTTTGGAAGTATTTGAATCAGAGATTCATTGCAGCATTTCATATTCTAAAGTGTCTTCTTCAGAAAATCTGGCATAAACACTATTCCTTCAGGAAACACAAATGTCAATTTATTGGCAACAGCTCAAACTAAGTGGGGGAGGAAAAAAAAGAAAAACTGTTTTATACAGGTGTTTAGAGTGCCAGTGAATCCCAAATACAAAAGAAAAAACAGCAGGATGGATTTGAACTGAATCATGCTAAACTGAACAAAATAATGTTAAACAAATTTCTGAAGCTTTTCTCAGGTTTCTGAAAATCAGAACTCAAAACATTTTAAACATATTTACAACGAACAGAAAAAATATGCAAGATCAAAATATTTTTATTTAGCATTTACTCAGGAGCCTGTCTCAGACAATATCTGGTAAAAGTTTAGGTTTTTTATTGGACAACAAAGGATAATTCAGTACTTTTAAAACACAGATTGATGGTTTTAAAGTTAGAGCAGCTGGGATCAAGCTAAAAAGAACATTCTACAACTGTTTTGACTGTGGATATACATTTAAGTACTGACAACTCTTTGACATCCTTAACCACACGTAGAAATAATTTTTGTTCAAAATAGTGCAATGGAAGTGAAACCATCCAGAAGGGAGTTAAGTAGGATTTTCAAAATTGCCTCATTTTTTGTTTTGGGGTTTGGTTTTTTTTTCCTTCATTAAGTGTCTGGTATTTTACAACATTTTACTTGCTTTATTTCATAAAGTGATCAGATTTAGGTCAAATCCTATTGTTAGTCACTTTGAACTCGTGTGAGTAGCAGAATCTCTATCCTGGTGTATTATGTCTCTATATGTCCCTGTATCAATAGGAGTCCCAATTCCACAGGGACACAGCCTATCACTCTTGGTAGCATCCTGCTGTCCCACCAAGCACTTGCATTTGAGAGTCCTGACAGAGCCTGCACAGCCCACACCCTCCACAAATTAACAGCTTCCCAATAACACTGAATAAAATTGGGAAGGGAATTCATCTCATGGAAATCTACATAATGAAAACCGACAAGAAGGGACAGGCAGTCGCTGATGACTGCTTTTAAGGTTGAAGCAAAGACTGTTCTGAGGCATTTCAATTGACTTCTGAAATATCTCTAGGGAAGGAGAATACAAAACTGAGCTCAATCACTGAACTTCTGTAAAGGCTCTCCATTATTTAATATACGTGGAGCAGAAATAAAATAATAAAGCTTGGCTTTGCAGAGATCTCTCTCTTGGGAATAACTGATTTTCATACTAAGAAGATGCATGTTCCAGTTGATGTTTTTCCCACAGTAAGTATTTCTAAATACTTCCTTTTGTGGCTGTTTGGGTGCTTAATACGCTGAGAACTACTGCTCAGTTGGAAACTAAATGGCCCACTTTCAGGGCTTTTGGAGGCTTGTAAGGTTAAATTTTGAACTCTTTGGCCTATTACAAGTAACTGTGGGAGAGGAAGGAACAGAGAACCTGGTCACAAACTTTGTTTCCACAGGAAACCAGACAAAAGAGTCATGCCTAGAGAAATAAAAGCAACAAAAGTTCAAAAACACTTTATGTGGGCACATATGTTTACAGGAAATGTTAATTCAAACATTTTCAAGGAAGATGTTTTAAATCCTGCAGAATATTTTAAATAAATAAAAGAATGCTTGTGTATATCTCATACACAGACTCATTCTGCATTACTTATACAGCAGTCTCACAAGTGGACATGGGGGATGCTAAAAAGCAACTACAACAACAAAAATTATGGCACTCATATGCAGATTTTACTTTCAGCTTTAAAGCACCACTCAGAATAGAAAACTACAACAGAAAAGCAAGGAGTTTACCCCAGAGGTGAAAACATACATCCTGGGCACATCTTAAATGGTTAAAGCAAAGACCTATGAAATGCCTACAGTTCCAAGTGTTGAAGCCTTCCCATCAGAAGGCTGTGCTTACAGCACACCATATGTTGAGGGTTTTTATACCTGATCACAGAACACTTCAGGATTACAGCATTCTAGACACTCTAACAAAGTTTAGTTAAGTTTTTCAAACACTCATGAAGTGATAGCTCAGTTTTGAGCTGCAGCCATTTAATCTGAACTACTGCTCTTCAATACTGAACTACAACACTGAATTTTACTGCACTGAACTAACTTACAATAGTAAAAGGAATCAAAGTTCATTGATTCTAGAATAAAGAAAAATAAATTAAGGGCTACTCAGGTAATTGTTACTTGTTTTAAAGATGAGATATGAGCAATGATGGACACAGAAAATATCTTAGAACTCTCCTCCTTCCAAGTGAAGGAAAAAAATGTTGGTGTCACTGTGCAAAAGGACACTGTTGATACAAGAGATGGGCAGTAGGAAAAGATGTGAAATCACACACTTCAAAACAAAACCTAACTACCTGGGAAATTCCCTGTCAGAGATGACTGTGGAAAAGTTTCCATGTATCAGCTGATCAGAAGGTGACTGAATTGTTCAGGTGATGCAGCAGAAGGGGAACCCAATATGATCACAGCATGCATCTTCCAGAAATATAGTTCTGGGCTCTTCTCCATGACCCCAGCAGAGACCTTATTTGGAAATGCTGCACACATTCCCAGCTGTGTGTTTTAAATAAAGATGGCTTTAAGCCATACACATACATAGAGTCAGAGGAAAAACCACTGGGATTATCAGAAGCAGAAAAACTAGTACTTGACAAAGTGCAGGAAGAGCACAGCTTTTTCAGCCCACACTGAGAGAATGATCACTATCCAGAAATAGAAAGGAGGAAAAAGAAATATTTCCAGTAAAAGGCAATGCAGGTGTAAAGCCTAATGAGCAGGAAGCTGAAAGAAAGCTGCTATCTAATGAACCACAGAGATTCTCCAAACCAGACTCCACAGGAGCTGTGGGAGAGAAGGCTTTCAAACTGAAGCGAGGCAAAGTTACGAGTGTGCTGCACAAGTGAGTAATGGCAGTGACCCAGAAAATCCTCTCCAGATCCATGTCACTCATCCAAGCAGAAAAACCTGAAGTGAGACTGCTGTCTCACATACTTTTTGTTCAGAGGCAGACTAACCAACAGAGGAAAAAAGACAAAACCCAAAATGACTAACATAAAAATATTTTAGCATTTTCTTATTGGTAGCTTCTTAGTAAACTCCCAAGTAGTCTGTACACTTCCAAGGATAATTTTTTAAAGGTATAAATATATAGAGAGCTCTTGTGCACAGATGGAAAAACTGAGCCTTGCCTCTATAAAATACCATATTAATTGAAAGAAACTTGATGAAAATTTAAAGAGAGACATGACTATTCACAAGCAATTAAATGAAAATTTTGTTTGAAGTCTGAAGGCTGCAGCCATGTCAATGCCACCCTTGGAGTTTTAACTAAAGGATTATTATCTTTGCTTTAGAGTATCAAGGAACAGTTCAGGAGAAAAGTGGGTGGAAGTTTCCACTATTTTCCTTGTCTGACAATGAAAGATGAACACTTCTGCTTCACCCCAAACAAAAAAAAAAAAAANAAATAACACACAAGTGGACATTAAAGCCATTTAAAATGCTAAAGCTTGTTTTTCCAAATATTCTGATTGTAGCATTTTTTTAATATAAAGCAAAACTGTACATTGCCATAATCACTAGTTTTAGCTTGCTAATTGCACAATATTGAGCATTTTAAAACAATGTGACAAAATCTTAAGAAAAAGGTTGGGCAAATAGAAGACAATGAATTTTGATTGAAAATGGGGATGATGTTTTTTTAAAGGCAAATTTTAAAAGAAAGATTGCTTAAAAACATCTTAAAAGTCTGTAGATCATACTTCTGAGACCAATGCACAGAGTAAAAAGGTTTCATATTTGCATTACAGATAGTATAGGTAGTCTTGCTATTTTTCTGGATAATGTAAAAAATAGTACAGTAACAGGATAAAATATTTTTTTAACAGCAAGCATTTCCCTTTATGTGTGACTAATGTTGCAAAATCTTCAAATAGTATGATTTTACCAAAACCATGATTTTTTAATACTATACTAACATGACTGCTGGTCAAACAGCTTTATTACTTATTTTATGAGGTTTGCAAGTGCAAATGTACTCATGCCATGGCAATGCAACAGCAGAGCAGTTGCTGTAACACCACAAGCTTTGCTTGCTACATTATTTTACACTTTTCCTCATATGGTAGTCAAAGGAAATTAATGAAAATATTTTACCCTGACACAAGCTTTTAAAACTGTATGTGCCATCATGCATTCCTAATACCTCCATAGTTTCTATTCTGTCACACTGAGCAAGATTCCAACTTCTATGAATTACTACAACTATTTACTACTTTGGGCAAAAGACACTAGTGAGTGCTCACTGTGATCATGGAAGGGAAAAAGTAAAGGATATTTTTTCTTCTTTTTCATCAAAGAATCTTTAGGAAGTGCGAAGATGCTCTCTCAGTTCTGGACCACAGTGCAGCAATAACTGTGCAAAGCCATTTAAAAATATTCACACATACCAGCAAAGAAGCACCTTTTATATTAAAAGTATCTCCAATAAATTTTGAAACAACCTACAGAGCTTTTCTTTGTAGTCCAAGTGACATTTACTCAAAATTGTGATATCTAACACTAAATTTCATTAGCCTCCCATCATTTTTTTTTAAACTACCTAATTTTTACAAATGTCCTCAACTACATTATAAGAGACGCAAACCAACAATGTCCCATATGGAGCCCATAATAATCAAGGCTGCTTTAGAGTGAGCAGACATTATCAACCAAAGCACGATGTTATTCTGCTTAAAATGCTGACATTCATAGGTGACTTTCAGAAATTCATCTATTTGTGTCTGTGCAGGTGTGCACACAGAGCAGAAATCATCATGCATGGTCCTGCCTTGCGTCAACAGCATCCTAAAACCACAAGCCCTGTAACAACTTACATATTCTACTGACACCATGAAATGTTTCAGTGGTGTTTATTTAGGACAGGATTTTTACATCACGGATTGCCAAGCTGCAGAGAAATGAGCAGAACAGAAATCAGGTTGAAATACCAGGACCAGAAACTGCAGCCCATTCTACAAACACAATCAGTGACGTTCATCTTTTTTCTCCCATCTCCCAGAAGATGAACTTTAGATAGGCTCAGGGTGTGTGCATTTACATCAACTGCTGCATTAGGTCAACTTGCAATGACCAGATAATTTGAGAGTCAAACCAACTGCTGATTTACAAGAGCACTACAAGGGTAGTGTTTGTTTGCTGTAACACGTGGTGCAAGAGATTTAGAAAGTTACTTTCATTACACTGGCAGACATTTTAGTCATTACTACATTAAGCACATTATCTCTGGATGCCTAACTGAATAAAACCCCAGTTGCAATACTGAACCTCCACTTGAAAAAAAAAGCTAAAAATAATCATGCTACTCCAACTCAGGAATTCCTAAGTTTAGTTTTCCCTGGGTACCATCATCACAGAAGGAGTACTAATGTACAATACTAATGGAAGTTGCAGGTGTAGGAGTGACATTTAACTGCCTAAACAATGTCTTCCTTCAACAGGAAATAAGTAGATAACTAGATTTTCTATATCCTACTCCTGACATGCATGCCACTGTTTGGGAAACTACACTTCAGTAATCATTTATTTAGGAAAAGCAGTTGTATTCAGGGACCTTGGAAAATATCTGCTAAATGGAAATTTCTAAAGTCCTTTGCTCTGAAATCAAAGAAATCTCTAATTTTCTCACAAGACACAAAAAAATACCAGCTCATACCCAAAAAACCTACAACCCCTTCCCTGCAAAAACTAAGAACCAAACAAAACCCCCTCCCAAATCCAAAAAACACCCAGAAAAACCCCCACTCCACCTCAAACCAAAACCAAAACCCAAACCAACCCCCAACAACATTATCAATTGTTGAGAACCTACTGATTTAAAAATGAGCAAGACTGAGTAGGACGAATTCCTAGAGTCATACACCAACAGGCAAGGAGAGGTACACCTAGCATACAAACTTCCAGAGTTATTAAAAGAAACTAACACTGTTCTCATTTTAGTTTGGTTTTCAGTCTGCTCCTACAGCTGTGAACAACTTCAGTTTTAAAATAAAATATGAATCTTCTCTGCTCCTTTAAAAAAAAAATCCAGTGAACAACCATTTCCAGACACAGAGTTAATTATTTAAGTAGCACATTTTAGTAAGGCACCAAAATCCATCATTCCATGCATTTTCCATTTCTTCCTGGTTCCTTAAAAGTGAGGACAACAGAAAAATGATCCTTCTACATTATTTTTTTTTTTTTTTTTTTAAAAATCCCCTTATAGTCAGCTTCTTATTGAAAAGTCAAAAAACCTAGCTGGAAATCCACTGGTGATGCTGGTCAAGACTGAAAAGGTGAGTGAGACCCATCCAAGTCTAACACCTGACTCTTTCCTGAGCAATCTAGCACAGAAAAGAGCTACTGCCTGCCAAGAATTTGGAAACTATCAGTTCCTTTTTCTCCTAGTTTGTTATCAGAAATACATTAAGATTAGAGGTCATGCTGTACCTTGATCGGTGAAACAGCAAAGGCAAAGAGTGTTTGTTTGGAAGAAACTTTAGCTCCTTACATGTAAGGAAAAAAGCCAAACAAGCCCTCCCCCCCCAGCCTCCCAAAAAAATCCCCAAAACCAACCAAACAGAAGGAACCAAACCAACAAACCAACAAATTGCCAAAAAACTCCTCAACAAATTAAGAGCACAGAAAACTTACGTGGGCTAAAATAAGAACAGGGCTGATGGTTCAGCAAACCTAGGACATAGCTAACTAAGAAATAATTCCCCAAATTCAGTTGAGATTTCCCAAAATCTGGAGGGAATTTTTTTTCTTTCAACCATGACCAAATACATTCAGGTACAATGTCCTTCATCTCCCCATTTTCAAGCCATCAATCTCACTGCCAGTAGCAAATGTAGAGTCCAGTTCTGCACCCATGTTCTCTATTTCAGACTTTCCCATGCTCTTCCAAGTCATCCTGCATTAGACCTTCCTGACATTCATGCAACTCCTACAGCACTTGGCAGGCAGGCAGGCACACAGCAGCAGATAGGCATTTAGGAAACAATGCAATGGATGGAGGCCTAAGAGCACAGCCCAGCTCCCATTCTTCTGGCTCTGCAGGAAGAACAGCAGCACAGAACAGTACGAGCCTATTTTTAACGACAAAGCAAGCCAACATGACTACACACACAAAGGGAGACCCACAAAATAGAACAACGTCACTTTCATGAAATCATTCTTCAGAGGAGGAATAGAAGAAAAAAAGCTTTAAAGCAATTTTTCTTACTCTCAAGGTCATGGTTTAGAGTCAAGCGACAAACTAATAAATCCTACCCCGTCTGTTTGTCCGAACGAGCCAGCACACAGCCTCTGCTTGCAAGCAAGCTGCAGCCAGATAAAATGAGGCCATATTTACACACTAAGTGAAAGAAATCCCAGGTTGAGGTATTTGACCATCAGGTTATTGTTTGCAGGGTTTGCAGCGTGGTTCCTTGCTGTCCTCGTGCCTCTGAAGATCGGGTAACTGCAGTTACCAAGAGGATGCATTACTGTCCCCAAATGTTAGCATACGGTCAACCAGCCAAGCTGGGACAGTTGAAACAAGTCATCTACAGGTAGAAAGCTACAAGGGCTACAAGGAGCTCCATTTTATGCCTGCCATGACATCTGTTACCTTATTAAAAGATCCTAAATGCAGATATAAAGTAATACTTTGCTCTTCTCCTCATTCTAACTCACAAGCCTGCTTTTCCCCATTTTGAAAAGCAACTGGCTCTTGATCCATGTTAAGAAGCTGGAACTGAAAGAGAAGGCTGGTGTTAAACCAGTTTGCATATTCACAGTCCAAAGGAGAATTGTCATCTCCATCCCCACTCAACAGCTGGAATTGCCATGGCAGTATGCATACATTTGAGTGTAGAGATTCACAACCATTTTCACATTCAAAGTAAAATCCTTTTGACATTTTGTCAAGTGGTTCAGAGCTTTCTGCTGTTTACAGTAGTCACTAAACTGAAATTCAGAAGGTGTGCAAGCAAAAATCAGAAAACTCATCTGAATCAAAGGAAGGCCAGTCACATTTCATACACCACAAAGGACAGGAACTATTGAAATTAGAGCACATCAAATTATTTGATGCCTTTTTAAGGTGTTCCAAACAGGCTTTGGAAGGAACATCATATTACTGGAGACACCAACTTGACTGCCTATAACTCAGGACTTGGGAAAGGCTAGGAAACTACTCAGTCCAAGTTGTGAGGTTTAGCAAGTTACTTCCCATTTAGGAAAATCCTCTTTCACTATTCATGAAAAGGGAACTAAACATGCCAGGATTTTGTGTTCCAGCATCTGCAATGGAGACCAGTGATTGCAGAAGGACCAATGGCCTTAGTTCTAGCTTTCTGAGCAGCTTAAGGTTTAGGCCAAGTATAGAATGCCAGATTAGCTAAATACCATGAAATTGGTTCGTGGCAGAAAGCTTCATATTTGCAGTGAGAGCAACTCAAAAAGACAAATAATAGCCTTTCGCCCAAAGGACCAAGATTCTTGCTAATGAAATTAATATAATCTTGCAGTCTAGTAACCAAGTCCAGCACTACAAGAGTAAATTACAAACAACATACACACAAAATCTCCTATCTTCCAGTTATTTCACCAAATGTTGTAAACCTTCATCTTTCCCTAGTGAAAAATAAAACCAAATAAATTTAAGCAATAGCTCATCCCCATCCCTACATCTCAGACTTATTAGGGACCAAGCAGCACCACTGCTTGTGTCAAGTATTATTATACTGTAAAGCTATTTACCTTCAACATCACCCACATAACAGCAATGCAATCTGTTGTCCTTCATTTGTCCTTCTAGTATCCTCATACGAAACAAGGGGTTTGGAAGGAATGATAAACACTCCAATAAATTTTAGCTTCTGGGCACAGCATCAGCTTTCACAAGTAACCCACTGAGCAGAGACCCCTTCAGCACAGTTTATTCTTCTTCTGGTTCTCAGCTGAATCATCACCATCTCAAAATGAACAGCAAAAAGACTACTGGCAAGCTGACAAAACTGGAATAACCACCAACCATCCAATTCTGGGATACCATACGAGTGCCAGTGACATTTCTGTAACAGATTGATGGGTTGAGCATGCAGAGGTTAGAATTCTAAAAACACTGCAGAACTGCTGGTGTCATGCCACACTTCTCTTGCAATACAGCTACCACATTTTTAAATACAATATTGAGAATGCAGTGTGGTGGGTACAAGGTTCTTTGGTCAAGGGTAAAGCTCAAGACATTAATATTTCATGTTTCTCAAATCCTTAGCATTAACAATATTTCTCAAACACTGGTTCAGTATTACACTCACTTGAACAAATCCTGAAATACCCTATCAGGCATTTTTTTTCTCTTCCTAGTAGTATTACTTCCATTAATTTCAAATTTTAGAAAAAGCTACCGAGAATGCATCAGTAATAGTAAATGAAAAGAATTAGTAGTCTGCTGCTGCAATTAAGGTATCAAAAATAAAATCAGACTTTAATAAAATAACCCTAAGATCCTGAAAATCTTGTCTCTATTTTAGTCAAGCAAAAATCACACCACTGTGTATTCACTGAGGGATTAGTAAAATTAGCTCAGTTTTTCAAACCTCAAGGATGCTGTTAAGAGCTAATGTGTAGCAATTTAAAGCCTAGAATACAAAAAGGAATAAAAAATATGCAAGACAATTGAAGAAAAACAAACTTTAAATAAGCTTAAAAAAATTATACTTAAGAGTTTCCAGCACCAACATCACGATCCCAGAGTGCTGACAGTCTGAACATAGCCTAATGTTTATGCAATTCTACTCTAGAATTTATAAATCATAGTTCCTAATGCTCATATTCTTAAATCATTCCTGTTATCTCTTGATGTTTCATTGATTTTGCAGACAACCTGTAAAGTTATCAAGTACAGAAGTATTTTGCAGATAAGCTTCAGGTCATGTTAGCAGCAGAATACATAACACGAGACACCTCCCTTCATTTTTGCATACTGGAGTAGTACCAGCAGCAATCATAAAAGCAGGAAAAAAAGCAACACAACTCACAGCATTTTTTAATCCTCTTATAAGCTACGTATTCCTTTACATATCACTGAGATCCCCTGCCTTAGATAATTAAAAATGAAATTTTCAAAAAAAATCTAACTTACTTCCTCTCACTGGAATATTTTTACTGTTTTGTTCACTAAACAGTTGAGCTTACGTCACTTGGAAATGAAGTACCAGCATTAAGTAACACTGATTAAAACCCCTGAGCCAGTATTCAGCAAGGGACTGCAATTATGTTGCAGGTGGAATAATGAACTTGAGATACTGAGGCACAGGATTTCCTTAGTTTCCTTACTGCTTGCTTCTAGTTACAATGAACTTCATGCTACTCATTGTGCACATTGTGAATTCCATATTTAACTTATTTTTAACTTAGGCTACTTAGCACAACACATTATATCACATTGCTTTTTAGAGTTTCTCTTCTTCCTATGCCTTCAGTAACTCATAGAATCAGGAGCAAGTCAAGATTATGTTAAGGGATTTAGGATTTTTTACTTCTTTTGATGTTTGGGATTTTTGGTTGCTTGGATAGTTTTTGGGTTTTTTCAGTTGTTGAGTATCAGCAGCTCTCAATTTCAGCTACATTTTCAGCACGTCTGATGATCAGGCAGGAGTGCCAACAACTCAGTAATAATAAATAGCTTTAGTCTCTCAGTCTCAAAATAGCATTTTGGAAGAAGCTGACTCTCCTTTTCAGGTTCACATCTGCATTGTGACTATAAATGCCACATTCCAGTACGCAGCATCAAAAATATTGCTCTCAAAAAGCACCACTAGATTTGGCCACTTCAGATTATAAACCAGAGCCATAATACTGATTATGTTGTGCTTACTTCATTAACTTGCTAAAAAATGCCCTACTGTGCAATCTTCTACACCAACTATCCATGTTGCCCTGAAAATATTTTAGCTACTTCATAACATACAGATGGCAGCCTTTCTGGTATGGTTTTGTGGGTTTTCTTTTCTTCTTTTCTTCTCCTCTCACTTGGAAATATGCTGTGCAATCCCCAGGCATTGAAACCATAACAGAAAGATAGCAGGACGTCTTCTGTGTGCCAAGGATGCTCTCATTGCCATCTCTACAGGTCACTAAATGCATTCCTACGAAATGACCCAAATTTTGCCATTTATAAGCTTTTGGGGAAATCTGCAGTTAAACGCTGTCCTGCAGAACAGGAATTTAGCCAGAGTCTACCACAGATCTCTGGCAGCATGCCAGGCAAGTCACTTAAAATCAACCTTTCATATGATCATTAGGCTGTGAGTGCCTGAAATGGGCCAATACAGAAAATTCAAGCAACAAAATCCATCCTTTGAATGCATATTTAGACCAACCCATGCTGTGGAATGACCATCTTAAACTCTCAAAATTCTGTCCCCATGTTTTGCCAAAGATTTGCTTCAGCAGACCTACCTGAAAAATTAAGATAATGCCGCCCCCACAATACCTTAATTAATTGCCTGAACACTGCAGTTACAAGCATCTTGAAAAGCCACAGAAGAGAATAATATTTATGCTTTTCTCTTCTGAGTAACACTTGAGTAGTACACCATAAACACAACCTGGCCTTTTGAGCAATAAAGGTAGCCCAGAAAATCAAACAGCTGCTCATTACATCAGAGCCATCCATCCTGAGATAAATCTTGCAGAAGATAGACCATCATGCAATTAAAGACTCTATCATAATGCACTTATAAAGAGGTGAAACACTACTTCTAATCACATGAAAAATCCACAACTCCTTTACTGGTCTCCAGAGAGGAAAATTTTTTTCAAAATACACAAATTAAAAGGAAAGGAATAATCAGAAGGGGCCAAAGCAGAAATCTGGCTTCAATAAGTACTAAAAATAAAGGTGCCTAACAACAAAAGATGATAATCTATATCAAGTCCCAGAGCAATATAATTCATCAAGATGAAAAAATCATAACCATCAGCAGCTACAGCAGCTAACAGGTCACTACTACCTAGATAGAGCTTTTTCATACATCTCTTTTTACTCCAGATATGTACATACATGTGTGCAAAAGCTTAACAACTCTAGCCATCTGATCCAAATACCACATCTCTTTTCCATGACTTATTAGTGCTGTGTGATGCTCACTCAAAGGACAAATAACTATACCAGGTTACATTTATTATATGAGTTAAGAAAAAACACTGATGATCTCTTCCAGTACTAGACAATTATTTCTAGTATAGTTCTAGATTTCTTAGGAAAGCACGCCAACAAGCACCCTTACTTCACATCAAACTAAAAAAACTGTATTTGAACAATTCCCATTCAAGACTTTTCCTCAAAATACCACTCATTTCCTTCTCCTTCCTGGGAGGGAGGGGACACCTAGCCCACGGCCACAAATTTGCATGAACTAAAATATGGTTAGAACAACCCAAAAATTTGACTTATTGCTTCCAATATTTTTCAGTAATTCAAGACAGGTCAAGCACATCAAAAACTGCAACACTCATGATCACTAATGAAGTGTCACTGTGCCAGCACCAAAACATGTCCTTTATTAGCTGACTTTATTTCAATTACACCAGAAGTAAAAATATACTTTCTTCCAGATTGTCCATAAGTCACTCCAATGTACTGCACAAGCCATGAGCTGTTTGTTAATCATTACACAGTCATAAGAACTATGCATCTCAAGTCCCATTTCTACAAGTCACTATACCTGTCAATTTTTTATTTTGTTTTTTTTAGTTCACCTTGAGTACAGTTCCTACAAAGAATCGATACAAAGGATAAAGAGAAATGAGATCAAAAGCTAATGCTTTACAAGGCCCAAGCCTACAATGGGAACCTTCATGCACTAGACCTTCATTTGACTTTTTCCACACAATAAACCAGGCATAAGATGCAATGTGTGAAGATTTTCAAGAGATTGTTTGAACATCCACAAAGAGACATTTTTTGAAACATCATTCATCTTCCTGAAATTTAAGATCAGGAAAATTATAATGAAAACACTACAAAGCTAGTTGGGAGAACTCTTATAACCAGCAAGGACATAGCCAAATGAACCTACTGAAGATGCCCCTCCCTGGAAGTGTTCAAGGCCAGGTTGGATGGGGATCTGAGCACTCTGGTCTAGGTAGAAGGTGTCCCTGTTCATGCCAGAAGGGTTGGAAAATTATGGACTTTAAGGACCCTTCCAACCCAAACCATTCTAAGATTCCTTTAATTACACAAAATCTGGTGAAGTACATTCAATACAAGAACTAAGCAGAAGTATTTTTGCAACAATCTAGCTTTCATTTCTCTGCCATCTTTCACCAAGAACATAATTTTACTCCCTGTTAAACAGATGACAGTAGTTGTATATCAAGGAACATCACTTTCAAATATGTGTTTGTAGCACTGTTCAAACTCTTCCAATTTATGAAATACAAGGCAATACACTTGATTGATGCTGCTCATTTTATTTTTTTATATTAAAACCATGTAGGAAACACAATAGAATTTTTTACTCTTCCTCTCTCCATTTTCACCATGATTAACACAATGGCCAGTTTGCATACTACTTTCACAGATTTAACCAATCCCTCATTCCCTACCTAAACTAGTGTGAAATTAAGATTTAACAGCATCAACTAAAATTAATTCACAGAAATTTGTGAAACCTTGCACAGGAGATTTTTGCATTCAGTTTCAGATTGGAACTGAATTTTGCATTCAGTTCCAGCAAGTCAAGCTGTGAGACTCTGGGTGGGGATATCACAAAAGTAATTAAGCTTCTCTCCTTGAAATAAGTTCAAGTCAGATATCAATAAAATATTTAGAATTCTGGGAACATGCTAACATGAAAATAACTCATTAGCAGAGATGATTAATTCAGAAAGTTTTCCTCTTATGCAAAGTAAGATAAAGTCTTATGCCTTGGAACTCCAAGCTTCCCTTCCCTCTCTATGAAAAATTTTCATCTTTCAGCCTCACCTTCCAAGGAAAATAATGTCTACCTGGTGAATAAGCATGAAAAGTTTCATTGTCAAAGCAGTGTTTTTTGCTGAGCTACTCTGTGTCCTAACAGGTTCAAGTTCTACACAGTCTTTAAACTATGTCTTTTTTTCATGCAAAATCTGCAACTGCATGTCAGACAGTATGATTTCTTTCTCTTGCAAACATGAGGACATTTGTAAAGCAATACCTTGACCTTTTTCCTTTTGCTATTCCTACATTTTGGTCCAGTCTCCATTTTGGAGACTGAAATTCATCTCTGCAATTTAAATATTGCAAGGTTATACAAGTAGAATATGACAGATTTTGTAATGTTGAGTTTCTAAAAAAGCTAGTTTATTTTTTCCTTTATCTATAAAACACTTACTTAATATCAGTTAAACTTGCTGTGCTATCAGAGTAAATCTAGAACTCTTCATTGACATTCTTTGGAGAGTAAAAAGAGCAGGAAAACCCAAACATATGCAGCTTTTTCATTTTATTCCTATTGGCAAATTCAAAGTATCTTATTCTATTTCAGTGTCTTCAGTGCTTGAGTTTCAGGAGGAAAGAAGGTGGGTTTTGTTTGGGTTTTTTTAGATTAAGTTCTAAATATTTCATGAACACCAAATGGTTTGGTTACATGAACTCCCTTATACTTAGAATGTAATTAAGAAGGGAAAGGAACAAAACAGCCTACAATAAGAAACTGTGATATGCCTGCTACATGTGTAAGAAAAATTCGCAGGACACATCCTAAAACATTTCCAGATTACTTTCTGTATTTCTACATAATCGACACTGAATTCTTGGCAAAAAAAATGTTCCTCCTTCAAAAAGTTCCTGCTATCACTTCTTCCCACTATTTACAGTTATTTACTGTATCTGCTGAACATACTGTACACATTCCCATGCACATTCTAACACAGTAGTCACAGAACATACATTCATAAATATTTCTTCAAGAAACAAATTTTAAGATTGAAAACTATACTGAACCATATAGAATCTAACATGAAGATTTAAACATTTTATCTGAACAGTAAGATTCTATAACATTCTTATAGAACTTACAGAACCTTTTTGTCATGCAAAACCTAAATTTCTAATTCCTGACACCTGAGGCCTTGTTAAATAATGTTTGCTCTTCTGCTTATGAATGCATTTTTCCCAAACAATAAACACAGGCAGCCTATGGGATTAAAGCATGACAAAGGTGTAGCTGACTCATGGGATCAATTAGAAAGCATCAGTACTTATGCCTTTTGTTCATTCCATGTTTTACTAACAGTTTCTGCATTTCAGCATAAGTGCATCACAGATGTTAAACGCCATGCTACAAGGCAACAGTACACTAGTACCACACAGCAGACAGAATAAATATATTCTTATCATCATCTACAATTATATCACTTGTTATACAGCTTACACATTGCTACAAAGTTTTAACAAATGCATAATGATTTTAACTGAATGCTCAAAGCTTCCTGCCCAACCAAAGTATGTCAGCATTTTTTCAGCAAATTTTTAACGTTTAAAAAGAAGCTACAGAGTTGCCTTTTCTAAGCTAAAAACAATTTCAAACACAGCCACCGACATTAATGCCACCTCAGGTACAGCCTTCCCTCCAAAGCCGCTATTAAACCCACAAGCAGGAAAGCCGGTGAGCAGGACGACAAGCAGTTTCAATCTCCATGCAGTTTGCCCGTGACAGGTTATTGATAGAACAAACAGAATTTGCAATACTTACTGAGTGTTTCTCCTGCTGGCCCATAACTCCATGGTTAGCTGGGATTGCAAGTGGTTTCATAATGAAGAAACATAAGCTGAACTGAATTTACACATCATGTACCAATTTCTTATGGATGGCAAGTCACCCTCTACAGCATTAAATTAAAAAGAGGCGGAGGGGGTGAAACCAAGCTGGAGCTAAAAGTGTCACTACTGGTAAGCTCAAAACACCCCTCGCACTTGTAGTGCAGAGCAGCAATCCGAATGACAGCGTTAGTCTCCATTTTTGTAACACTGGGAGTCTAAGCATGTCAGGACGTACAGAGCCTGATGAAACCCTACATATCCAGCATCCATTCAAGGGAACAAAACCATTCCCTGAGCCTGAGGAATGGAAAAGGGAAAAAAAAAAAAAAAAGGACAAAAAAAGCACAAAGTAAAAAAAAACCCAAACCCAAACAATTTTATACCCTTTGAGTCTTCTCTAGGCAAATCAACCAACCCTGTTCTCTCAGCCTTTGTTAATATACCAGTTGTTACNGGAGGAATGAAAAAGGAAAAAAAAAAAAAAAAAAAGGACAAAAAAAGCTAAAATGGCTGACTGCACAGAGACTCCCTCAAAAAGGCTTAATACAGTATTATATTAGTCAGGGTGCAGGAACCAGCCTCCAGCACTCAGCCAAGCATTGTTAATACTCCTGTTTCATTTGCAATCACACACTCACAAATGCAGCCTCCCCCCTCCCGCCACCACTACCCTCCACTCCCCCAAAATCAGGGCAGCGCACACGAATAGGGACCTCCTCCCCTGGCTGCTAATGATGCTGACAGAGTAGTGACCAGTGATCTCTGTTCCACTCAGCTAACCAAGTTTGCACAATTAATCTCAGCAGCGTGACATTGATGGACATTTAATTTTATGATGCCTGTTCCTCACAATCAAGACAAGCACTTCTACCGCCCAGAGAGTCAGCAACAAAAATACAACACAGTTACACACACAAAAACCCAGAGAATCATGAGTCTGAATGCAATACGCCAATATAATTACGTTATTGTGCTTACTTTGGAAGACCATGGCTGCAGGCAGTTGGCATAGCAACGCACAAGGAAAGCCATTTCCTGGGTAGAAAGAATGCTTCCTTTTCTAAATAAAAAATTCCTCTTAGGATACAAACGGCATTGCTGCTTCCTGCAGAAAGCAAAGACACTGAAGTCTGTCTCTTAACCTGCACACAGGCACACACTCAATGCAGTTCGAGTGATGTAAGTGGATTTCTCTCTCTCTCTCTCTCTCTCCTCTCCCTCCCTCTCCCTTTATCCACCGAAATATTCGAGTCAAATGGAAGACACATTCCTAGAGGCTCGCCCCCTCCTCCGATACTTAACTGTTTCACTCATTAAGGTAGAGATGGACAATGCAGATAAAACAGCAAGCTCCTGCCTGTGTCTGGTATCAGCCTCGGAAGATCAAGGCATCCCCAGAGGGGAGGGATCCGTTTGCTGCTGGCTCCTAAGAATATCACTGAAGTCAGGGTGGGAATGAGGACCCACGTTTACCTCGCCAAATCCTGAAGTGAACACGACTTTTCAAGAAGATAATGCTAGAGCAGAGACATCACCTCCCTTTCCCACCCCCACCCCCCACCCAAAAGAGTGCTGCTGCA
>VZRX01001698.1:280778-393355 GCA_013398075.1 Notiomystis cincta
CCAAAAGAGTGCTGCTGCAGAGCTGTAAACATTTTTATCACGTATTTACAAACAGTGCACTTGATGAGCTCTCGCAGATTTTCAGCAGCTTCGCCCCTTCACAGGCCAGAGACATCCATCCACGGGGTGTGGGAGCTACATGACCAGTCACCTTTAACATACCATTTCAAGCCTTTCTGAATGGAGCTCCTGCTTCTCCTCGCACACTGAACACACAGATTCTACTAAAAACACATGGGGATACAGGTTGTGGAAGGGATTGACATAAGTATGGCATTTATGATTCTCCCCTCAGAATCTAATTGTATCTTAAACTCAGACATGTCCCCAGTCACTCCCATTTACACTACACCCCTTCTCACGCTGTATTAGCAAAATCATGCTGCAGAGGAGCTGAAATGCAACAGGGTCTGTGCTCAAGCAGTAAACTGTCAGCCCCATACAATGCACCTCTTAAGTGCCACAAGTTTGTATCACTTGACATAGGAGTGACCAAGCCAGCCACATGACACACTTCCATTAGGCTTCAATTTTAGTACAGTTCTCTGTAACATCTTTACAACACATTCTTTAAAATTAGAGACCATCTGGCCTTACAATAACTTCAAAGTCTTTTTTTTTCCCCAACAAGGACAATAGAAGAAAAGACTTAACAGTTGTTACACAGGCAAAATACACAGCAAAAAGATTGGACACTACAGAATACTATGTCAAACAAACTGCAGCTGCCTTCCCCCAAATTAACATGTACACTGATAATGAGTTTAGTTTGTTACACATTGATTTCCTTCACTCCTGGCAATGATTGCTAGCAAATGAGGCTATAAAAATTAGTGGAAATGAATTCTAGTAATGGCAGAAAAGATCCTGAAATAACCCAGTCTCTTTTTTGCACAATTCTTCAATGGACACAGTTTCATACACAACACCTTTTAAATTGAATGTATTTACATTTATGTGAGTTTAATGACACTTATGCTCTTGGTCTTCTAGTATATTCTAAAAGATAAGCTATTCTTTAAATTATTCAATTACAAACATTAGTCTAGAATTTTGAAAGTCTTTACCATGTGCCAGTGCAACTAACAGATGATTTTAAAACATAAAATTAAGCTTAAGCCTTGTAAAACAGTTTAATACTCAGTACAATCAATTTTCTGCTGAAGTGCTGATTAGAAGCAGCAGAAGTTATGAATTCTAGGAAGCTTAGGCAAACCCCCTCTAGTACAAAATTTTTAAATACTACTTGTTGACAAAGCAATTAAAAACCTCTTCAGTCTGATTGGGTGGCCTTGTGGTTAACACCATGAGCAGAATCTGAGTATTTTATGCTCATGTCCGGAAAAAAATGAAGTTCTGCCAAAACAGAAACCTCTCCGCAGCGCAGGAAGGCAGCACACACTTTCTGAACTCCATCACACACACAACTACCAACATGCATCCTCTCTGCATCAGTTGATACTTCCAGCTAAATCCACCATAAGTTTCTGTGCCTTAAGCCTTCATGAATAACATAAAAACATGACTAAACCCATCAAAATAGTAGTGAAATACTGAACTTGCATACAACAGCTCCATAAAACACTTTGTTACTACTATGCTGGTCACCACTATACACCTCTACTCATCTGTTAGTACATTAAGCCAGTACTTTGTACATAAATGCAAAAAGTTTTATTAACCTAACAAAGTTTAATTGATGTTCACATGCATCAGACTGATGAAAACTTTCTGGTTTCCAAAATAGAAAAATAAGCCTTTGTACATTCAAAATGTGAAAAATTACATTTTTGTGATTCCTTGAAGAAAACATCACTCACAGACAATTTGTGAGCCAAAACAGCTTTAAGAAATAAATGGTCCTTTTCCCATTTCCCTACTCCTGCCTCCTCAACTGCCACCATTTCCAGGTATGGTGTGATTGTATGTACTGTCCACTTTCAGTTCAGAAAATACTTAGATATAATTTATTTTCATAAAAAATAATTAAAGCAGAAGTCCAGTGAATTGTTATTGGTTACAGTGAAAAATGACTGGAATTTAAATCAATGTAAAGCACATTGGAAAGTGGAAAGTTTCTATCATAAACAAGTATAAATATATCATAGAAAACCTACTTGCAACTTTGTTTTTATGGGGTTTACAAAACCCAAGTAAGAACTCCTTGCTTAGACTCAAAAGTTTAGGGGAAAAAAAAAAGGCAAGACAGTTTTGTAAACGTTTTTAGGTTATTAAAGTGAGATGACAATAAACATGACATGCAATAATTGCACATGATGAGCTATCCCTGGCTGCTTTCAAAATACTGTATTTATAAAAAAAATTCTAGTGTCCTGTTATGAACCACAGAAAATAATGTTAAAAAGCCATTTCAAAAGCAACTGCAAGTGTATGGACACCCTAGGACTATCCCCTAGGATCAGGGATTCACCAAAAAACTGAATTCTAGGTAGAAATTGGTAGAGATCTCAGCAGCATGTATCATCTGACTGTAATGTCTCTCAACTATTTAAATTCTGTAACACCATCTCACATCGATATCATTCTCCTAAGCAGAGCCAACAATGCTTGCAGTATTAAACCTTTTCAGTTAATAGCAAATGCTGTAACAACAGATTATCTCAATTCCTCAGTTTCAAGCAGTCACTTTAACTCACAACTATTTGCAGAAGTACTTAAATTTTTATACAGATTACATACACAGAGAACATTCTTTTCCTAAGTACCTCAAAATCAGAAATTATCAGCACATTTTCCCCTTCCCTGTGAACACAATGTAAAGTATCATTTCCTTCACGTTCAAATATCTAGGCAAAAACCAACAGAGCACTCTAAGGTCACTGAATTTACTGCCACTGCATGACTCCAGTAGCTAGAAAACACATTCACAGTGAAGGCACAATTACACAGATATTACAAAGCTGTGTAGGTGGAATAACAGACAGCTAAATTGAAGAGTCCAAGAATGGAGTACATAATTTTAAGGAAAATAAGGCAGAGCTATCTTCTCTTTCCCCCGCCCTCCTCACTTGGAAAGAAGTGGACGTTTAAAACTTAAATTTAAGTTCAGGGCTATTGGACACAAAACTGCTAAGCTCCCAGGAGTGTGCTTCTGAATTTTATAATGCTGGTGTTCTCTGCCTCCCGCTAACCTTACCAGAGAGATTACTACGTAACAATCTGTTGCTCCCATCAGATTTAAAAACGCCAACTGAAACCACTAAAAATCCAGAACAATAATTCACTCAAAATGCTATGACACATTTAAATGTCCCATATAATACATAAGTTTTATTCTAAAGTATTCAGACAAATTTACTGCCAATAATTGAAATCTCTGGCCTATGACTAACTTCATGCAAGCGAGTTCCTATTTATTAGCAGAAAGCAGACATGGGACACTCTAGGCACACTTATCCCTATCGATATTTTTTTCATAGCTTTGAGAACTTTAAATAAAACTGCTGACTAAAAGAAAATTACCAAATATGTTCTGCAAGGTATTAAAATACCATTTTGGCCAAAACACACAGATAAAGTTACAGTATTTGCCACACTATTTTTTTTAATTCATAATGCTGCGGCACTGCCATCACTATAACGATGCTCATTGCACAACTGGTGACACCAAAGCCAGACTTACAATGGAGTGGTGTGTGCTGTTTTGATAACACATTTACTAATGTTACAGACCATTTGAACAAATGCCCTTCTGTTGAACTGCTGCTGCAGATGAATCTATAATCCAGATCTCTAAAATAATGACAAGCCCAGAGCAGTCGGGCTGGTGCCTCAGCTGGGTGGATGTGCTATAGACTGCCAATCTTCCCTCTGACAGCACACTCATTTGTCACCTTCTGTGCATAGCTCTGCTTTCAGCACAGCAAATCTTTTATTTGCATGCCATCCATCTTAAAGTGGGAGCAAGTCATAGTATTCATCAAAAATACTCTCGCCATCAAATCCTCTTACGTTCGACAACTGTGTTAGAACAGACATGAAGAAAACCTGTAACTGATGGTCACTCATCCAAAATGTGACAAGATGTCCTGTTTCCAGAATATCTAAATTAGCTTATGAAACTGACTGGAGCAAAGGCTCACCACAGCACCAGAGCACAGAAACTTTTCTCTGGACTCCACAATTACTTATGCTCTTCATCTAACAATGCTGGCAGGGAAAAAAAAATAAAATAAATAAACATATCTTTTGTGTTCCTGCTAGGTCAAAATCATATATTATATGTATGGTTGTAAAGTCATTTTATGTGATGTTTAACTGATTTACCTGTGATTTTTAGACAAAACAAAGTGCTTGTTCTTACACAAGCCTAAAGTTGAATGTATATTAACATGCCTTTAAAATTATACATTATCATTATGAAATGTTAAAAATTAGGCATTAAATTTGCAATATTAATGACTTCAGTTGGCAGAATGGTCTTGGATAAGTTTCATTTCCTTAACTGTTCCAGTACTTCAGAAGTGGAAAAAATGCCTTATGTCAGGATAGATGGAAGTTTTTCCCAACACTTACAAAATTGTCTCACATCAGTGTTATGACCAGATTTAACAATGGCATGTTAATTACATCGGAGAAGGTGAGAAAAAAAGCATGAAAGCAAAACAGCAAACACACTTTTAAGGTCAAGAATCATGATCTCAAGTATACAGGAGTAGCAAGTTGTCTTCACCAGGTCTAAAATAGCACTTTGACATCCATACCTGCTGGGGACAAGGCTCACTACTGAGACACAAATCGGCCCACTATCTTGGAGGAAAAAAAACTAAACAAAAATATCCACAAAAACTCCCACATATCATTGTGTCCATACCAATTTCACAGCAGGAATCCAGGGACACAAGTCCTTCACTTATGTGAGGCAACCCTAAATTTTTTACATTCTTTGCTGTAGAATAATGCAGGAAAACTTTATACAAGGTGGATAACTGTACCTCTTTCATGTGTATCCTACTGCTTCACTGTTAAAAGGTAAAAATAAAACTCAGGGATTTTTCTGAGGTCAATTAACAGCCCAAATTCTATATTGTTATGGTTATTAGTAGCCCCATTGAAACCTGTAACCTGAAATATGCTGATATATTTGCATTACAAGGATGATGATTGTGGCACAGAACTGAATGTACCTGAGACCAATCAAGGCAGGGGAACAAATATTTAATGTCTCAATATGAAATATTAATGGATTAAAAACAAACAAACACCAGATTTTTCAGTCTCCTGTAAATGCTAGCTGGTTTTCTCTTGGTTTTTGTTGTTTATTTATTCATTGGGTGACTTCAGCAGTAGTGGAGGGGTAGTATTTTCATTCTAAGACAATACAATATACTTTCTAACAGTTTCCTTTGAACTTATTTAGAAGCTTTAAGGGAGAATCTGAAATTTTGTTCAAGGTGAAGATGTAGATGGGACCAGCAGAAAACCACCAGACTGTCTGTTCATCTTTTTTAGCATGTACTTGGACA
This sequence comes from Notiomystis cincta, assembly GCA_013398075.1. NCBI lineage: Eukaryota > Metazoa > Chordata > Aves > Passeriformes > Notiomystidae > Notiomystis > Notiomystis cincta. The sequence continues at coordinate 286,265 of VZRX01001698.1, forward strand.
TCTCCCAGAGTAACTTGTTACTTATCTTTGGTGTTTTGAGGAAGTTTAACTTTGAAAGAGCTGGTTGCTGTAACAGAGGATTTTCACTCACTTGCAGTTGTCTCTCAGAAGGAAATAACTCTTGTTTTTGTCTACAGTCACAGTCTCATGCCAGGAGACTCTGAAGATTCTACTCCAGGGGTTCCCAATTAAAATCAACACTGAAGAGTTTACCAGTGTTAAGATCATTTTCTTTTGGGAGAACTCTCTCCTTGTGCCCCTGCATATCCTCTCTTGTGTAATGCATCAGGCACTAACATGTCTTCAGAGCTTTGTGCCCTGCCTCTAGCAACTGTACAGAAATAATTTATACAGATCTTTTATCAGTAACAAACCCCATGCAATTTCACTTGTCCTTTACTTTTAAAATAATTATCAAGCAAAATGAGCCAAATTGATTTTATATAGGAAAAACGTCAAACCACAACATTCTATCCTTCAAATAAAGAGAATTTAATATAAAATTCTATGAAGTGCCCTTTCCCTTTCCTCAAATAGAGGCTTCCTGATCAAATAAATCAGGAAGCCAACTACCATCACTTGATGGATGTCTCATTTTGCAAATGTACCACTACATTTTTTCCTTGCAATTACAAGATCAGCTACCTAGACACAGAAGTGTTCAATAAAAACAGGTAGAAGGGCACCTACCAGACTGAGTTTCCCTTGTAATTTGGTTCTACTCTGTTTTGTATTCCAAGACTGGTGTCAGAATTCTTACTTTTAAAGTGGTCTTTTGTGCACCACAGATCATTCGAAGACTTTAAAACCAGTTAGCTGCAGGCCTTTATATTCCCCAAATTACAGTGTTCAAGAGTAATACATAATTTAGAAGTAAAAGGAAGGAAAAGTAAAATATTTTACACTGTAGCACATGTACATACACATATATATAAAATAATGCAGAACAGAGTGAGAACACAATCTGTGTAGGTTTTCTATCAGCCACATCAACAATACACATAACACCTGCCAGCTGCTCCAGCTGCATGTCAAAACTTTACTGTTAACCACTCAAACCTAAAGCCCAGCTTCCAAAACCCATTATACATACAACAGAATACTAGCACTTTAACCAGACCTTACATTCAAAGAAAAAGGTTTTTTCATGAAAAATAATTAAAAATCTTTCCATCAGAAAAGTATAAATACAAGGAGTTTAAAAAGTGCTTAAAAAGTATAACTACACAACAGGATGGTGAAGGACAGGGAAAGAATTTGCACACAAATCTTGTGGTAAATTCAAGGTAACTACCTTGCTTTTTAGCTCTCCTGAGCTGACTGTCACCCAGTGAAGGATGCAAGCATGGAAAATGGTATTTTACACACAGCAGGATCTAGCCTGGGCACTCCAACACACATATCTACCCAATAAAGTTGAAAAGGGTTTACCCATCACATGTTGGACATGCTCCAGCACCTCAATGTCCTTTTTGCAGTGAGAGACCCAAAACTTAACAGAGGATTCCAGGAGGGGCCTCAGCAGTTCTGAGTACAGGGTCACAATCACTGCTGACCCAGGCCAGAATGCCTCTGGCCTTCTTGGAACATTACATTTTCCCCAGGTTTCAATTCTATGCTTTCTTAGTTGCTTAGGAAATTTTAACTACTATATTTGTGAATTTTTTTAGGGCTTTGAAATTCACTCAGCAAAATTATAATTTGAAATTAGTCAAGTCAAATACAAAGCTTTATTAAAAGTACTCAGAAACACTTAATACTAGTAATTTTATCTTTAAGTCACTGTCAAGCTCAGGTCATATAACAGTGGCTCAGATGCTAGGGGAAAAAACAAACTGAAAGCTTCTTTCCACCCTTTAGTAGGCAATCAACTATACTACTACTGTCACTCATGATACTCATCTGTACAGAAATGCCAGCACTGAAAGGATCTGGACTGGCATTCTAGAAATATAATATGGCAGATCCCATTCCCCCATATGTACTTTCCATACAAACAGTGTTTCTAACTGAACAACCTTGTGGTAATGAGGATATCCTTTTTTAAAATGTTTAAGAACACATGTATATATTTGCTTTTTTAATTTTCCTCAGCTCTAATCACAGAATCTGCTGAATTGGAAGGGACCCACAAGGATCATTGAGTCCAAGTGGTGCAAATTAAATATTTGTATTTAGTTACATTATGCAATGATCAATTTAGAAAAGAGTTATGAAAAATCCATTTTTCTGCTGCATGAACAACTTTCTGCTTTGATGACATACCTCACATTTAGTTTAATACCCCACATCTCAGAAAATGATCTTTTATATAATATAAAGGAACACATCACAACTCAGTAACAGCAATAAAATCATGCTACTCTGGAAAATCTATGCTATTATTAACCAAAGTTTTACATATGTGTGGTCATAAAGTACTGGCAACTCTACAAGCTGTACACAGAACCTAGTGTCATTAACATGCCAAAAAAACCCCAAAACTCAGAAATATTACTGACACTTCAGTTGCAGAAAACACTGCATATCTTCAATGTTTCTCTTTGAGTTTCCAAATCTAATCACAATTACAAATCCAGTTATGACATCAATGTGAGCCCTTCCAAAGGGAATGGAAGAACAGAAAATCCCAATGGATATAAGAGTTCTGCAGTAAGGATGATGTAATTTATAAAAATAGACAACCTCTGACAGAAGCTGCAAGTTGAGTAAATAACACACTGCATGTCATTAATTTTGCATTAGCTTGCCAGTAGTCATTACCAAAAGGATGATGAACTAACAATTTTGCTTTGCTTCGGGTGCTACACAAAATAAAATTATAGCATTGCTCATATATTAACAATAATACAAAACTAAATACATAACTCAAAACAGTAACAGTCCCTTACAATATGGATGAAGGAAGGAAGTTGTGTAGCTAAAAGGAAGCTGGTGTTTTGCCAGAACACACATAACACAAGGATGGGAATTACTTATTGCCATTATAACATTACCAGTGGATGTTCCCATGAAGAAACATCCAACTTCCATTAAAAAAAAAAAGGTTTACCACAAGCTGCCCAAATTATCTCAAGCCTTTTGTATTTCAGGTAAAATGATCCCACAATTTTGTAGTGCCTCATTTCATAATGCACCTGAAATGTATAACACAGTCACATACTTCAGGAATTAATGTTAACTGGATGTGTTCAAATACACAAACTACCTATATCTATTTAGTATTTTGCATTACTTCCCATTATGATGTACAGATCAAGCTCATTTGAAATCATGAGCAGATCATCACCATCATGGAATAATAAAAGCAGATGCTTTTGAAATTACACACTGAATTTTGCAGATGAAGAAAAGCAACTTAACAAATATACTTCCTGGTAAAAGGACACTCGTACTTGGCAGTTAAGAACTAGCCCCTCTCTTTTACTAATGGAACAATCAATACAGTATATTTTATTTTCAACATGAACACTAGAAATGTTACATTAATTATTTTATACTGTTTTGTTATTAATAGAGATAATTTTTTTTCAGGCAAACGAGCATGCATTATTTATGCTAACGTGTTTAAAACTTTGCATACCATGCTACTTCTTATCAGCAATACTCTGCACATTTAGGTGTATACACAACTACATTTTTCTGCTGACACTACTTAAATTAATTTGTGTCATAACCAAGAACAGAGTGAGTTCAGTTCAACTTTTATTTACATGAGGGAACCTTCTTGCTTTAATTTTGCATAAGCCACATATAGCAGGACCTTCTCAGCTTTCTTCCTCCTTGCTCTTCACATTTTTCCTTTATCTGGGGAAAAATCAGTTACCACCAAGTTCCAAAATTGAATCTATTTAAATAGGTCCAGGTACCATAACTCACATAAGACTCTAAAGCCAAAACCCTTGAACATCCTGTGCTCCAGACATTTCTGACAACCAAGTGTATTTGTCTCCATTTGTTTCTCTGAGAGCTTTTTTCCTTTGTAAATGCACTTGCAACACCTCCAGAGTCAAGGATGCTTAAAAAATTGTTTTTCCCTCCAACCCTTCCATATCCTTTACACCTCTTCACAAAGTCAAGCTTTCATTGTGTCCACCACACTTTCTTGCCTACTGTCCTATCAATTTTCTTAGATGTGGTTCTATCTTCCTAAAAAGCAGCTTTTCTTATTGTTAATGTGAATACGCATTATTGAGCCTGTTGTTTGTTTTTTGTTCTATTAAGTGATCTTGTACTAGAATGGAAGTTCTAAATATTTCTAAAAACCATCAGGAACATTAAGAGCTGCAGCTATTTACAGGCTTGGAAGACTGACAGTGTTCTTTTAAAAAGATTTCTTGTAGACTGGGTATCTGGCAACTGATTCAAATTAATTTAAAACAACTGAAATTCCACAAGACAACTAAGTACATTATGACACTGGCATCAATTTGCTATGTAAAATACAATGCACCAACATGAACACATTATATCAGGCTACATCACAATACTGCAAAGTCCACACTGCTGAAAAGCAAGCACATAGGAGGTATTTCCTGATCATGATCACACGTACTGTGGTCCATTGAAGGACATGCAGCAACAGTTATTTGACACCATATAACGTAAGCAAACATGCAGAGAAGCAATGGTCTTTTGCTGCTTTTTAACATTAAACCTCATCTTAAATTATACTGGACTTCTATAACAAAGTGTTAAAATTGAATCAACTTCTTGGAATTCTAATCTACTGTGCTAACTACCAGAAAACAATTCTTGTCATCACATAAACTTCCACATCGCTTCAATGGCCACACACTGAATAAAGGAAAACCAGGGTTCTGCATCAAATTCTGACAGAAAAAATTCATAGTTTTTAAAAAATCCTTCCTAAATGTAGTAATATGATATACAAGAGTTTTATAATGTCATTTTGCAGGCAAAAGAAAGGAAAAGGCAAATTTGTTTCATAAAACGGAACAATCTGAACATAAATTTTCAATCCAGATATTTTAGATTCTCAGCAGACAATGCAAATCCAAACAGTGACAGGGAAAAAAAAAGGCTACTTTGCCAATGCTATTAGTTTTAAAAGAAGACAAGGAACAGGAAGAAAGTTTTCTACAATTTGCCACTACATGAGTAGGCTCTTATCCATCTTTTAAAATAGCACACAAAAATAAAAGCTAGAAAAAACACTCATGCTTATTTTTTCAGGGAGTCATGGCTGCGGATGAGACTCGACTCAGCAACATTACACATGGTTTCATTTCCAGCCCTCCTCTCATTCACATTTTCAGTCAACTCCCTCAAATAAACTCCAGAAGGAATACTTGTCTGGCCTAAACACATCTCACAATGCTCCACAGCAGTGTGTGAGGATAAAATTGTACACACCTGTAACGGGGGTAGAAGCCGGGGTTATTGGCGGCTCCGTGCCCACCGCTCCTTTTCTTTCCAACACTGGATAAACGGATTGTCACCCCATGTGAATCTCAAGCTGAATGGGATAAGGAAGGCTACTAAAGGCAGGGAGCCCTTTTGCTGTTATTTCAGCAGCTGGCTAAAAGAGCCTGGCTGAGAATGCACTGGCAGCAAGTTTCATAAGCCTGTTAACTAATTCAAACCTAGAGAGACTCACACAGAGTAGAAGACCACACAGCATCTTTCTGTTCAGGGCTATCTGCAGGCACCTCAGCATTATTCTTACAGACCCACCTGTACTTCTTTAAATATACCCCAGTAAGCTTTGATATTTTGCCTTTAGCAAAGAAAAGACTACAGTACAGACTGGTAAAAGCCCACATCTCAGTTTACATATCAAGTCTAGAGAGACAGAGACTATCATGAATCAGGGAGTTACAAATCACTACTTGTAATCTCTGTGCCACTAAAGAACAGCACCTTATTTGGGACAAAGTGATTTTTTTCCTTTATGAGCTTGTGTAAATTTATGCCAAATATTATATGCATTATATACAGAATATACAGCTCAGCAACACCCAGACCAAGCAAGACTAACTCTTCATAGATGCACAAAGCAGCCACAAAGTTTACTGGCAGTAAGACATTACAAGAAAGTCTATCCTTTTCTAAAATCATTCCACAGATGACTATTCACTTTTAAAGTTTCGGGGTTTTTTTTAAGAAAAAAACCCAAACAGTCTAAAGCAGAAGAAAAGCAGTGTAGGTTCTCAGGAGAATGAGTCCACACTTGTTTCAGACAAATCATTCTAAACAAAGGCTTTGCACTGAAAATATGATGTAACCTTAAGTATAGGTACACACAGAATGAACATCCACATTCAGGAGTTAAAATCCTATTTCTGCTATTAAGTAAGGTGGTATTAACACTAATCTAGTTAAAGATGTTTCTGACTCATGAGAAGCACAAGTAAACATTTTCTTGATTCAAGTGAGAGCAGCTCAAACTTACTGGCTTTTTTTTCCTGAAAAAGAACTGATCAGTTTTACTAAACTATAAAAAACTAAAAAGGATGTAATTTATCTATGTGATTAAAACATATTCATTTTACTTCCATATACGACGAAGTTTTTATTTTCCTTACCCTACTAATCACCAACACTTGTTCCAAAAGTAACATGCCTAAGCACAATACTCAACATTAGATTTCACTTCAAATGATCTTTCAAACATTAGGGTAAGTTATAAAATACTACAAGTCTTTCAAATTCCTGCCATAATTTCAGAAGTACACTGTCACTCCTAAACACAGTAACCATAGGTTACTTAGGATCATGCCACTGAAAATCTGGGGAGCACTGAAGGTAAGGAACTGGATTCCTAAAAGAAGTGTACTATACATTTTGAAGAAAGAGAACATTTCAGCCCAGAAATCACTTGTCTACAATACTGGAAAAACATATTGAAATTTGAACCTTCTAAGTGTTTTAGAGAAATTAATTTAACAATGTGACTGAGGAGGAACTCTTAAAATAAATACATTTTCTGATAAAAAAATATCACGAGAATTGGCAAAAGCAATGTTTGAAGAGAGGGAGAATTTTTAACCTAAAAAAATTAAGTAGTTTCAATTCATTTTCAGCTGTATCACAAGAGATTTCTCAAGCATAAAAGTGGGGACATTTAACAATTTGATAATACACATTCTTTTCAACCATTGTATCTGATGGATGCTCAGTATTTATTTATTTTGGCATTGACAAGTGTAACTGCAAATGCCACTTAAGTTTAAAAGATGCCACTCAGATCTTCAGAACACTTTGAGTGCATTTGAGGTCTGATATGAGGAAAAACGTTCATATTCTGTTTGGTTTGGTACCATTCCAAGATACTTGACTTATCTGGGCACCTTCTTCAGCCTTGCTTGGCAAAGCTCTGTTTCAGATAATGGCCATTTAGACATGCTTTGCCTACAAACCCAGCCTCTTTATACTGAGTCAGTAGAAACCATCAGAATGGCAGACAAGCAAGAAACACGATGGCAAAGCCTTTTTTTGTTTCCTTAGTGCTCATCTTGTCACGCTCCATTTCCCCATTTTACTGACATACAGGTACTAAACAGTGATAGGGGGCCAAGTTTTTAAGTCAAAATCAAAGATTAAATCCTCTGTGCCACGAAGGAGATACTTGAGTAAAGTGTCTGCCAAAACACTAAATATTTGATATATGCACCCTTTGTTTATAGTTCTCATTTCCTACATATCACAGGATGTCAAAGCAAGGAAGGTCAATCAAGCTGGGCAAGAGACACTGTGCTGACAGTAAATTTCACCTAAATACCACTGAGATATAAAACTGCTGAACTATCAAAGCAAAGGTTAGAAGGCAATTTTAGTCATAATGTTGCATCAGTATTAAGACATCACACTGCAAACCCACAAGTCAATTGTTAGTGGACCATACACAGTAAGTTACAATACCTGAGGTTTAGTGCATTCCTGTGAGCCAAAATGAAATGAATGCCATATAGGAGGAAAGGAAAAGATGAACATTATCAGACATGCCATAGTACATTCCACCACTATGAAGATAATGTTATAATTATGTTAATGAGGGTCCACCATCCCATACAAGTTGGCTCTACTGCAGAAAGCCATGCTGCAACTGAGAGCACTGCACTGAATTTTGAATTCTTGAAAAGCACACCATGCATCTGCATTTCATCTCTACATTTCACTCTATGCTTTTATGATATAGCAAAACTTTCTTCAGAAAATACTGTTTGGACCTTCTGAAGAAAAGCATTCAGAGACTACTGCAAATAAAGCATAATTATTTATCAACAACCAAAATAATAATTCTACATGCTAACTCTATGGATTTAAGGTAAAACAGAATATAAGAAAATTACACATTGTGAAGATTTTGAGGATACTATCAAAGCAGCTTTATTACTTTGAATCTCATGTACATTACGCCTAAACTAGAACACATCCACATGGAAGAGAAAACTTGAAAATAAATATATCATAGCAATTCTTTTTCAATTTAATTAATTTAATGCTTCCATCTTTTTTCATCAAAAATTAAAAACTAGAAACAAAGATGACACCCTGACAGTTGCTGACCAAAGAATGGATGTGTTATGTCTTGAATTCCTATGTGTTTCAAAAAACTTTGCTTTTTTCAGTCAATTTTCCAAAAAACTAAGACCAACAAAATGAGGTCAAAGGACAGAGAATAGGAAGGGTGAAAAGACAACGCAGTCTGTAACATGTATGGTTAAAGCAATAGAAATAACACTGCTAGGAGAAGTGAATGAGAGAACAGTGTCAACAAGATCACCAAATACTGTAAAAATAGGAGGAAATGGACCAGCATGAAGAGTCTTAACTACATTTTAAAACTCATTTGAGCTTATTTGTCTCTATTGCCTTGAAAAAAATATAAAGCCAGTCATATGCATTATACTACACTTTGAAAAGCAACATCTGACTGTAATTATTGTAAATTTTACAGTTTATTTGGCAATCTCTTCCATCTCAATACGAAATCTCGCTTGCAATGGCTTCCCCAGCACATACACAAAACCATTATGAACTCGCACGACAGAATAGCACAGGATGGACTTTTGCTTTTAGTACCAGTTAAGCTTACAAAAACTCATCAGGCACAACTAAAGTGAAATTTATACAACAGGCAAGGACCTACAAAAGCAAATGGCACTATGTAATCTAAATATTGCCCTTCTCGAGTTAGGTACAAATCACACTCTGACTGCTTGCTAAGCACGACACACACATCTAAATAATATGACCAAAAGTAATTCTTTCTGAAATTCCTACAAAGTACAATACCACTTTTTTTTTTACTTTTTTGTTTTTTTTCCAAAAACAGGCCAGTAAAATGTTTTATCTTCAACTGAACTGGCTCAATTCACCTTAAATTTAGAGGCAATTAAAACTGCACTGAAAATTAAACCATTAAAAGCTGTTGTATAAACAAAACCAAACTGTTGGCATAAAATGTAATTATTCAAGTCATGAGGAAAAGCCTGTATAATTAACAGATGTAATCAAACATCTACACACTTGTAGACACACACTGAATATACAGTGAATTGGCAAACGAGTCAAGGAATAAGGGTAAAGAAGGAAAAATTGAGAAAGCTAACAACTGTATTGTATCAAACATGGCATTTTAAAAAGTACTAAAGCGCTCATCCTGCAAATTTATATGTATATGGCTTACATTGTACAAAATTCATCCCATGGAACTCAATGAGATTAAATATGCACAAAGTCATTTATGCCCATGCCTTTATGGTTCCACCAGATTTAGGGCTTAAACAAATAAATGAGAGCCAAAGACAAACAGCTTTTCTAGTATTTTGCTCACAGTTGAAATCAATACAAAGCAAACATTTTAATCTAATAGAGCTTTTCTCTGTTTAAAAGCCATATAAAATATTTTGTAGAATAAGTTATAATTATTAGTTTATTTTCATCTCAAGAAAAAGTCTGGAAACATATACAGATTCCCTCCTTTATCCCCAAAAGCAATCAAGTAAAATGACCAAATGATTTCCTTGATGATGGGCCAACTATATAGCTCACTAAAACCTGAGTATAAAGGGCAAACACCAGCAAAAGTTAATTTAAATTTTACATTTAAGTTCTGGATTCCAAACAGAAATGACAGATTTAATCCAATTTGGTGTACTGCAATGCAGCACAGTCCTTTTCAGGCAACACCTGTTATCACATATGTGAATGAGTGTTTCACTGACTGACCTTTTCACACAGTACACTAAACTAATTCTACTGTAACTTAATAGCAAAAGGAAATGAGAACAGAATTTCCTTCACAATTCCCCATAATGACTGAAACATTAAAAAATAATACATGACATTCACAGTCATAAGAAACGTACTTTCAACTCTGAACCAAGATGCAAGCTGCACACATGTTCACATACTGATGGAGCCACACTCACAGTTATTTTGAAGGGAAACCTCCCCACAGAAGCACATTTGAAAGATCCCAGCAAGTTTAGAAATTTTCTCTGTGTTATTTTCAGCAGTTTTCCTGTTTGTCTTTTTTTTTGGTGAACCATAAATACAGACAGCTTACCGTATGGTAGCCTCTGGGTAGAGGTGGCTTCCCCACAGGATAAGGGTCAACAGTATCAATAATTGTTTGTCTCTCCCCTTTCTGGTTGATTTTCCTAAACCTTCTTCGAGATTGCCTGTGAGACGCTTGACGCTGAAAATATTCCTCATTTTCTTCCATGTAATCAACCTACAACAGATGCAAGAGAGTGTATCTTTTCCAACAAGAGACAAAAATGTTTCTTCTTGTTTGAAACACGAGAAATCCTATTTTCAAAAAACATCAGCTAGCTTTGAATTTCCTGCATTTTCAGCACTAAGTGTGAAACTGCTACTAAAAAAAAAATTAGTATGAAAAGCATCACTGAATATGATCACTTCTGAAAAACGACATAAGAAAAATTCTCCCTTCCTCACCTCTTTCTTATGTTTGCACAAATACAAACATTTGACCAATCAATACATTACAGAAAAAAAACTGCTACAAAAGAACACTTGCCTGTTTCCCTTCTGACTTCTATTCAGCATCTTCCCTAACCAGCCTATGGTAAAAGCTTCACTCTTCAACAGGCAGGACTGGTTTTATTATTTCAAATATTTTGAAGGCATAAAAGGATTTCTAATTGACTGGATTTACATGTAAAAACAACAACAGGGAGAATAAAAAATACCTATTAGGTATATTCCTGTATAAAATTAGTCTTCTCAGTTTCACTGTCTACAGTTTGAAGACTACTTTACTACACAAGAGTATGCTGCCATGAAAATATTTGAACTAATAATTCTGGTTTTCTCAAAAGAGAATGATCTTTTTGCAGTAATTTGGCTGAAAATCAACATCTCTTCTGTGTTCACCCTGCTAATAGAAACCTTACTTGAGTTATTTGAGACTAACAGGGAAATGAAGAAAAAAATCACAGCTTCCAGCACTGGCTATATAGGGGAATTCAGCTAATTCCTGTTATTCAATTCCTTCCCTCAGAATGAGGGATGAGGCACCTCACAAGGTTCCTGCATATTTTTCAACAAGGAAAAGAAGTGTTAGACAAAATCCTCCTATGAATTTTTGTGCAGCTTTTCTGTGTCAGAAGTGCCACACACCAGTCAGCCCATGTGACTACGTACAGCTCTCAGTGCACTGACACACGCGGACGTGCACAGCTCCTGGTTCACCAGAAGAGCAGGCAGTGTTTACTCCTCTGCATGGAGTATCCATTTCACATCTGACACCTTCACACTCACACCCTGCTACACCTCTCGTGTGCCCAAACAGCTCTGGGGTAGGAGTCTTTCTGTTCAAAGCACAATTATTCCTTTGAAAGCCTGAGTGAAGTGTTCAATTTCATCTTTCCAAAACCGTAGAGGTTATGTTTTTTGGCAAACATGTGCTCTGACCCAACATTACCCATCAGTCCAGAAAATTTCTTGTTGTTTAGTCATCTCCTTTCCCAATCCCTATCTTTATACCACTCTTCCTTATGAATTAGCAAGGAATGCACGTGAGACAGACACATTCACACAGCTCCAACCAATGAAACTGTATACTTCTAAAGAACAAAATTGGGACAACAAACTGTTTCCACAATGGTCAGATGTGAGTTACACAAACTGGTAACAAACATGCACAATCCTAAAATAATACCACAATTCCCCGAGCTTCACAAGTTTTACAGAAACTGTTACTTTTTAGGGAAAAGGGGTTAGTGTCACAGTCTATATTTAAGCCATCTATATATGGCTTAGATAATTGTCATGCCTGTATTATTAACTGATCTGTGTCTCAGTGACAGAGAGGGAAAAAAAGATTAGCCCATTGATTCTGAATTTGTTCAGATGATGCACCCTGAGGTGACAAGTAAAGCTTTTGAGCCTGTGAACTCTCAGAGACAATATTCTGCCACTGGACCATAGCAGATGCTGCTAACAAAATACCCTCACCTTCATCCAGGAAAGTTGGCAGAATTTAAAAATCTTCAAATTTACTCTTAAAAACCTAAGACATTTGAGATTAAATTTTATTCAAACATTAATTGCTTAAACAAACCTGACATTATTACTTTAAAGCATCTATGTTTACATATAATAATAAAGCAGCTTAAAAAATAAACAAAAAACCACAAACTATTCTGCTAGCACAAGAAAACTTTAGTTTTATAAGAATTCTGTAAATGTAACAACAATATAAATGATAGGTATGACATCTTGTATTTATTAAAAGATTATGTGCAAATCAGAAAATCTTAAGCCTTATTGGAAGTTGACATGTTACCAAAGCTGGTCTGTAAAATTTGAAAGCAACTGAGTGAAAATATTCTTACCACAATCATTTCAGATGGCTCTAAAACAATGCATTCACATCCACGTCTGAAGCTGCCAGCAGAACGCTTGCCAAAACTGAAAAACAAAAATATTTCAGTTAGGAAAGAAACAAGAGCTATAACAGAATTCCTAAGCACATTTACATCTTATCCAGATATTGAAAAGCAGAGAAAAAACATACATACCTGTCCACAATACAAGTTTCATGTGTATGTCCCTCGACAATTAACTGAGATCCAAGGACACTGAGACCTGTCTACTTTGTATTTACATAGTTCCCTAAGTGTATTTGCTAAATAAGTCTATTGACACCAAAACAAGTGTCAATCAAGAGCTGTCTACTGAAGAGGCATAGTTGATTCTGAACTGCATTTGAGAGTTTGATCTAGTATCTTCTGGCATTACAGTATTAAGTTACCTAAGCTATCTGCATTTCTTTAACAAAAGCTAACTGGCATACCAAAGAAAGAATTAAAAGGCTGATCAGCTTCAATTAGCTCTTTTCTACTTAAAATGAATTAATAAAATAAGGAAGATGAGTGTATTCCCAAATTGAATAGATGAGGACAAAAGGTTGTTCTGCCCTTTCATGAGACATTCTCATCATAGTGCAATAATTAAACATGATACTATTTCGTTTCCTGTAGGAAAAAACTGAAAGGTTTTTAGTTTGGTTTCTGGAGTGCTCTGCCTGTATTAGATGAATGTGTGCACCTGCAGGGTTCACTGCAAAGAATCCTCAAAGTGCAGATGTAAAGGTGGAGAGCAGAGAACCAGTACATGATTCAGTGAAATCCAGGACCTTTATAGTTAGATTCTTATTCATACACCATCAGAGGGGAAGAAAGGCAGCCAGCTAAAGTTTGTTTCGGGGTGGGGGGTGATTCCTCCCCTGGGTGAAAATGCCAGGTCAATGCCAGACCATTCCCATCACAGAGTGGAGGGCAGGACAGACACCAAAATGACTGCAACTTCAGGACTCCTCTTTAAGTTTGCTGTAACCAATCCACCCTAAAATAGCTGAGAGCAGATATAACTATGTGGCTTTTCCCTTTCTTCCACTTGGCACTGTGTGACACAGGAAAGGAAGGAAACCTTCCTGTCTGAAGCCCCCAGGGCAACACCTTGAAAAACAAACCAAACTGCATAAAACTGAAATATCTGAATTTTAACCAATCCTGGCACGTGGTACCACAGTGAAGCTACAGTGCTTGTGAAAGATAACTGTTTTAAGCTTTGTTTCCTAACTCACAAACTGCAGTTCACACACCATTCAGAACAGTCTCTCGAGCCAGTTCATATCTGTGCTCCTGTCCCGCCTGGCGATTAGTAGAAATGAACAATTTAACTTGCTACCCCAAAGGCTAATCTCTTGACAACAGCACATTTATAGGCTCAAAAAGAAGGCAGTCAGATATTGAAAAGAAATGCCAGCTGTGCTTATTCATCAAAATAATAATCGCATTTAATGGTACACGGGGCTTTTACAATAGAAAAAATTTTCCAGAATACTAGGCCTCCTGAAAAGAAATATTCAATAAAGAAGTCTCTGGACAAAATGCTTATTTTCCTAGAGGCAAACACATGCTTCATCCGACAGTCCAGCAACAAAACACAGGGTTCTTTACTCTACAACACCATCTTGAATTTTATACAATTTCAACTACTCTTAAAGACACCAGAAAATTAAGCCATTAAACTGTTGTAGAAGTGTCAAAACTTATTTTCTCTGCCAGTAGCCTGATTCATACCACAGTTTTTGCTTAGAAACAGAAAGGAGGAGTAAAAAAAGGCGACGGTAAATCAACCCATTGATTGAAAAACAAAAATGCAAAAAATGGTGATTAGTAAGTCAACTTATTGGATATTCTAGTTGGAAGCACACAAAAATATTCTCTTTCCACTTAGAAAACAGATATTGCTGTATTTTTTGCCAACTCGTTTTTGTAGCCTCAGAGCAAGCACTGATTTCAACAGAAAATGCATACACACTTTTGCACTCCACCTTTCTTCCTCCTCTACTGCTGTCTGTAACTATCAACTTTAAACTTCTGTCTGTTGCTAATCACTGCTGACATGCAAAAGTTCCAAGCTTTGGCAAACACAGTAAAAACAAAAAGCTGTGTTTTGGATGTGCTTTTGTATTCTTGAATAACTTGTTTAGATTTCACCTTTTAGCACCAGAGAAGAGGCAGTCAACATATTAAGACAGAAGGCATTAATTCAGTTACTATAAAGAAAATTCTCAATTTCTGCCCCCAAGTAACACACTGGTTCTCACAGCAAATAACTTCGCCATTCCTGGACTATTCAGACTCCTATGACAGCATGAAATTTATCAGAGCAGACAGTGCATCACATGTACATATTATCTTTGACCAAAGATCACAAGGCACTTCAGGCCTGCAAACAAGCTCCCTAAACTTTGTGAAGTGCTGTAAGAAAGAAGACAAGTAAATCAAGGCATAAGAAAGTTAAATGACCTTTTGAGTGTTGCAGTTCTCAGATGGCCACATCAGCTAAACCTCCTGACTTCCAATCTCTTGAAAATTCATCACCAATGAGGAATTCACATAATCAGTGAAAATTAGGGAGCTCTCGTTACTGTCCACTACATCTGGGCACTTCAGAATTGCCCATCTCTGACTGTGGTAGATCATCCATCACAGTATTGCATACCATCTCTTGCAGAACACTTCAACATAGGTTTTTGTTTGACAGCAACTCTGAGAAACAACTGGCATCTTAGGGCATTGCTAATCTTGATGTTTCAATTCCTAAGACTGACATCAAAGTCAGTAAGTTGTATCTGAATTAATTTATCAGCGTTGCCCACAAACATAAAAGACAAACAAAAAAGTACTTCAGTGATGCTTTCTTGCAGCAACAAGCCACTCATTAGAGGAAGCCATCAAACAAACTCAATTTAATTGAAGACAGGTTATTTGAAACATTAGCATGCAATAAGAAGCAGCAAATAGCCAACACATGATACAGTCTGTTTACTGAGCTGATAAAAAGCCCCAAATGTAAAGCCTTTTATAAAATTCTTCATTATAAGAATGTGAGGCACTGGAACAGGTTGCCCAGAGAAGCTGTGGGTGCCTCATCCCTGGGATTTTTCAAGACCAGGTTGGATGGGGCTCTTGAGTAACCTGGGCCAGTGAAAGGTGTTCCTGCCCATGGCAGGGGGGTTAGAATGATCTGATCTTTCAGGTCCCTTCCCACCCAAACCATTCTGTGAGTCTCTGAAGTAGCAGCAGTAGAACTTCACAAGGGACCACAAGAAACCATGTAAGCTGGCTTGAGGGATGGTAGGTATCACACAGAAACAGTACCAAGCAAATAAAGTTTCAGTGGAAGGGCTGATAGATTATCTTCTTAATAGCAGCTCTATTTCAGTAACTTTGACTAAACAACATTCTTTACAAAATTTTGATGCCAGACTTTCCATAGAAAGTTTGACTACTCAGATTTCTCACAAAATAGTCAAAATGAGTGCTGGCTAGCTGAAGTACAAGCTAGAGAGCCTGTATTAGCAGGTTTCAATAGACCAGGGATTTGACAAATTTACTTCTCTTACTATAGGGTGAGATATGCTTGTCCATATAGAGAGCTTGAGCTTAAACCCCATTTTTGTTTTTAAAATGCAGTGGAGAATTTTACATGATATTCACTTCACATTTGGTTATATCACACCATTCCTTAATCATTAAATCAAAATTGTCTTATTAAGCCTCATTAACTTCAACTCCTAATTATAGCTTATTTGCAATTATTAAGTCAATGTTACACCTGAAAGAATCACAGATTTGCAACTATTTTCTCTAAATTGGTGATGCGCATAAGAGAATTTCACCATGGGAAGCTAAGGCACTTTAAAGGTATCTTTGCAATTGTAGCTGTCACTATGGGATGCAGAGGTTATAACAGTAATTTAGAAAGCCAGAAGGGCTGCCTGATCAGGATATTGCTGCCTCACCTAAATTCCCCAGGGAGCTTTGTTTTGCAGCAGCTTTTCCAACACTTTTTTTCCCTACAACCACATAAGCTCTGACTTGAGGTTCCCCAAGTATTAAGCTTCACAGATGCTCTCCTCAGTACCTGTCCTAGAGATAATTTCACTTCTGGAGTCCTTTTCCATCACAGTACTTGTTTCCCCATAGGGATACTGAATGCATGATGTGAATATAAACCTACTTTAATTAAAAAAAAAAGAAAGAACCAAAAATAATAGCACCAACCTTCCCCTCCAAAAAACCACCATAGACACACAAAAAACTAAACCAAATGAAAAACAACAAACAAACAAATAAACCCATCCAAACACAAAAAAATACCTAAAGATTTACCCAACAATATTATTTTCAGGAATCCACTTCATAGTGGACAGTTAGGTATTTTCCCCAAGCAATTTCTCCCTTCTATTATACTACCCTATACTATTCCTTTAAACAATTGATAAAGGTATTATTTCCCACTTGATTATTCAAAAGCACTATTTCCAAATAAAGTAATTGGTACTAAAAAAAAAACATTTTCCTCTCACTATGTATTAAAAGCAGGTATTTTAACCCATGTAAGTAGTTTACAATTTCATTTGCATTTTAATACGTTCTTAAATTGAATTTACACTGATCAGAGATGACAGTTCCCTTATCCATAAGTGTATCTTACTACATTAATATCTCAGCTTACAACTTGTTATACTGAAAACATACACAGCTGGCTAAGGAACAGAGGTATCAGTTTCCAGGTTTCATGCTTGTTAACAAAAGACAAGTTTTTAAATGAAAGTTAAGGGTTTCCATGTTTCCCAAGTTTACACACTCAGTTTTCATTTTAAAAAACCTTTACTATTATAAAACTACAGTAGCACAAATATGTCTATGACTAACAAACAACAAGAGAATAATTTAAGACTACTGTCTGCATTTATTCCCCTTCAAATTTAATAGATTTACTAAACCAAAACAACACAGTACTTCAATTAAACGAAACATCTAAAGCCACAAGCAACACATGAATTTTCATAAGCACTTACACATAGAGACAGGCAAAAAACTTGCAGGTACTGAGGTGACTTGTTCTATTCTTTCTCTTATCATGATGACACTGGAGGACAAGGCAGTTTTCTCCAGACACGACCCATCCATTTCCCCAGGTCCCCAGACATCCCCGTACACACACACACAGATGCTCTTTTCAAAGCTCGCAGGAGAGGCAGCAGCTACTGAAGAGGGAATGTTTCTCTATCAGCATTCAGCCCTGTCCCCTCACCCTGGGCCTCCACATTCCTGTTTTCACGTCAACCCAGCTCCCAAATGGAAAGTTATTTCTCAGCACTGGAATGTAAATGCATTCATCAAAAGGGATGCAGAATCTGAAGAAAACTTCACAACACCAAGAAAAGGATTTTCAGTGTGAAGCTCTTTTCTTTCTTTCCCTTAAAGATCAAAGATCACTCATAGAAAACTCAATTTCACTAGTGACAATTACTTTGCAAAAAGGACACACAAACATTTAGGGTTTCCTCTACAAAGTAATCTTAACTTTTATTTCTTTTGATATTCCCTACATAACATTAGCTTAAGGTTTCAGTAAAACTATTTCTAAGTCTCACAAGGAAAGTTCCACAAAGGATGGTCATCTCTATGGTGCACATTCTTCAGCACATAATGCTGTTATAGTTTTATGTATGTGTAAATGCAATATCTTGAACAAAACTGCAGGTTGAGAATAAAACCTATTTATTTGACATTTCCTCTGAATCAAAAAGCATATTCTATTTAGATATGTTCCAATGAAAGGAAAAATGCAAGTAGCACATTTTCTTGTTTCTCAAGTTCTTAGAATTTTGTAGGAAAATATGTATGCAAGGAAATAAGTTCCATACCGATTTTGCCCTTTTTTTGATAACAAAATTTACAATATAATTAAAGTAGAAATGCATGGATATTGCAATGATTTATGCCAAAACTCCAGAAATCAGATATTCAAAAACTTCCTTTGTTCTGAAGTTTTCAAATGGGATGTACAATGGATTCAATATCACTGCTGTGCAATATTTGCCAATGCAGAACATGTAAATAAACATGGAGATTAAAGTAAACATTATCCTTCTCCCATCTTCCCTGCAACCAATCCTTATGTATTCAAGACTGTATATTAATAAATCTGTAAGCACAAGGCTATGCACAGTTCAGTTTAATTTCTCAAGTTTTTAACATATTCATGATAAAAATGTATCTTAAGTTACATAAACCTAGTACTTCAAAGCTCTTTTTGTGAAAATTACATTGCTTCAGTTCAAATCTACATTTAGGAGAATCATAGAAAATTACCAAAATTAAATAGAGAGGTATTGCATGAAGCATATTTAAAATTTGAAGTTATGTAAACCGAAGTGTCTTCATTTGCTCTTAGGTAGCCCTCATCCTGAAAATGCTACTATTACCATCCCCATTTACATGCAAGTGCTGTCTACTGCATTTCCAATCTTCCCTCTATCCTCCAGTTCTCAATATCAGAGCAGAGAGGAGTCCCCATTCCACTGGATGGATCATGTGCTGCATGTCCCACCTGCACACGCCACCTCCTCACAGCAGTGCCCTGACCTCAGCCATGGCAGGCACCTGCTTTCAATCACTGCATCAATTATTATCTGATCATACAGAAGCAAACATAAGCAGAATGCCTGGTCTCAGAAAAATCCCACAATCAAATCCTGATGTAATAATCAACACTCAGCCAGCAACAACAGCAAAATGTTACTTAGGTTTAGTTCTAAAGCCAGCCAATCACACCACGTTCTTTGATGGGATATAGAGCAGTATTAAGTAGATGTCTAGATGGGAAACAAAATGGGGACTATTTTCTATCTGCCATTTAGAGAGATAATAAGGGATTCAGTCAAGTTTCTCCTCGTGCACCTACTTCATATAGAACCACTATATTTCATTTTGGTATATCCAGATCAGAATGAAAAGCATCAGTCCCTGGACATGGTTTATTGCAGCCAAGCTAGGTTTAGCTGGGTTTCCCATCAGAGTGCTCTGAAACCCAGACCCCACCCCACTCCTCCTTGCCAAGGAAAAGAAGAAAGCCACCATTAAGCAGCTCGTGCACACGCACAAGCTCTTCCCAGGGGAACGCTGAAGTGCGCTGATGGAAACTAAATGTGGCGTGGCCATTTTCTGACCCCTCAGAAGGAAAGGCAGAGCCGCTCCAACGGGAACGGCTCCGCCGGGGCGAGGCGGGCGGGGCGGCAGCGCGTCTCCACAGCTCGGAGCTGCACACTGGGAGCCAGGAAAGCAGGAGTTCGTCAGCTAAAAGACATGGCATCACCACACACAACACCAAATTATCTGGTAACACAGGCTGATTTCTCTGATGCTCATTTGAATTACTGCCCGTCTTTTAGGAAAAGCAAGTAAAAGATGCAAGGGAAGCTCAAGCTGCTCTTTGCTTGTAATAACTATTCTTCTAATTAAAATGTAGTGGTCATCTGCATCTCAAAATAATAACTAGATTAGCTTTTTTTTTTCTTTTAACTTATGTAATTACTACAATGTTATTCTATTTATAGCCTTTTTTTTCAGCAAGAACAAGTAGCTGCTTTACAGAAATGCTTTTCAGTTGAAAGGAAAATTGAGATGCTGGCAAGCTGAAGAGGCATTTGCAGACTTGTCACTACTTGCAAATCCTGGAGACATGAGCTCACTGCATACCATGGATAAGGATGATTAGGCTTATCCAATGTCATATGATAGCTTAGATGTTTACAGTCTCAGATGCAACAGCTCATGTGTCAGGGAAGGGACTCACTTGCGATATCACAGCTAAGTACACGCCGCTCAGTGATACCTGGGAGGAGTGTTTCCCAAGAGAGAAACACCCCAGACATCCCTGCAGCTCCTTGTTCCACTTGGGACCCAAACCACCCGCTGCCTCTGGGGGAAGAGGAATCGTGGTGCCAAGGATAATAACCCTGGTGCTGCAGCAGGAGGGTGCAAAGAACCCAGCAAGCCAGATAGAGAGAATGCCTGATGACTAATCAGGCCATACTAAAATTATAGAATAAGCACATTTAGTGTAAATTAATGCTTTAAATAATTCCTGCTAAAAATGTGCAGAAGTTAAACTCCAGCTGAAAACTTTAGTAAACCTCTTCAGTATTTTGAACATTTTCAGTTAGCATCCTTACAGATGACAGACTATAGTGCTTTATCTACGTAATACTCATAGGGATTTAATTCTTATGCAAATGCAACCCAGATCAGAGGTTGCATTAATCTGCTAATTTATAGCTGACTACTGAAAGCACATCAAAAGAAGTTCCTGAAAACCCACAGTGAATAATTTGAAATTAGCTAGATTCTGGAGGTTTGCTTCAATAGAAAGTCCCCTCAGTCAACCATGAAACATAGGCTTTAGGATCTTCACGCAGTATTTCTTTTAGAACAGACTATTGTTTTGAAAAGTGAGGTTAGTTTTAAAATTTTACCTGGTTAAGGAGTGAGTATGGTAGCAAGTCTGACTAGTTTAGGTAGAAAAATTAAGTCATTGTGTAAAATTTCACATTTGTTGCTTTTCACTTAATCTTTTCATAATGTAATATTAAAACTACATTAAGTTGGTTAATGGATAAAAATACAATCTGAAAAATTGCTGTTAAGAAGAGCAAATTGATTGCACATTTACTGAAGAAAGGGTAGACACTCTCAGGATCTTTATAGCAGCAGGTAATCCTGAATACTTTTCAGACTAGAATACCACTTAGCCTTCCTTTACAACCCTTTTATATATACTACACAAAAGAAACGTTTTGATGGCGTTTTTCTGTTGAATTCAAGATCTGTGTTCATAGACTATATATACAATTATATAAACAAACAAAACTGGAACCCATTAGTAGAGGCAACAACAAATTTAGCTAGTTGCAGCAGTTCAGCTTTGCAACATCTCTAGTACAGAAAGCTAGAGGGCAGGTACCTCAGCAGAACACCTGGGAATAGATCCTTCTTTGGGAAAAATTATCCTTATTTTATTTTTAAATTAGAAGTCCTCGCATTATTCTATCTCAGAAAACATTCAAAGATGAAAGGTTTTTTCCTAACCTACTTTTTTTCTTATTCTATCAAATAAATAAATAAATAAATGGTTTGAATAGAGACAGCTTTGCTTATGCTTCATGTCAATGACGTCTGTGTTGCCATGGAGATTACTGTGACATCACAAGATCTACATAATGGTCTCAAAGAATGAGAAGTTGTTGGGAAATATTACTTAAGAGGCAAGACCTTGTCTAAACACAGCTTGGCTTATTAACATTCATGAAATTCATTAAAACAGAGGAGTATTTTTCCAATGTCATGCAAAGACTTTAGATGCTAGTTTCTAAATGAAGACTTTTTATATTGAAAAATACATAATAAGCATTTTTAAGTCCCCCTACAGACTTCCATAATTAAGGTATTAAAAATTGTCAGCTTTTTTAAATTACTAAAATAACTTGACATGTCACCTAGGTTTTTAGAAGTAAAATAAGACCATATGTATTGACACTTTCCACACATATTTACAATGCCTAACTCAATACAAGTAATTCATTCACACAGAGAGCTAAACCCATTACCTAAATAACGAGTTTCCATAAATCTATTCATGTACAAAGCAGATTTATTCAAGATAAATTTGTATATTTGTGAATGAATAAACAAAGTAAAACAATGGAGTGGTAGTGACAATTTTGTTTTAGCTACTCATATTATAATTTGAAAATTAATTATTCCTCACTTAAAGTGTTATACCATGTCTTGTATCCCTGGATTTACTTTTCAGAAAAATTTGAAAATTTTAGCATCAACTGAAAGAAAACTCTCCTACATTTTCAAATCTTCTACAATATGGAGCAACATTTTGTTAAAAAGAACATTTGCAGAAGAATTACAGTAGTGGAATCATGCTAAGAAGCAAGACAATAATTCTAATTCCTTTCAGGTATTGTTATTCTGGATTACATAAGTAAACATCATTATTTCAGTTTATCAAAGTTATCTTTCAGCAAAATTAAGTTTATGAAAGTCTAGATCCTGTGAGTTTCACAGCAGGCAAAGAAAGGCACTGTCCTCTGTCTCCTCTCTCCACATGGGGATAACTTCTCCTTTTGGTATTCTTCATGCTATTTTTGCACACAGTTAGTTTTGTTGTTATTTTCAGGCAAGCAATGACCAGATTACTTCAGTTCATTACACTTATACAACTTGTCCAGAGACCCTAAGAGCACATAAACCAGGGTCTTCCTTTTGACCTCAGCAAGACTCTGCTAATGCAGTCTTCCCAAGTAACTGAAGGGGGCTTTGGTGTTTTGCAGGTTTGTACTAAAACTCAAAACCTTAAGTACTATTAAATTGGATGAGAGGAAATCTTGAAACAGAAGGAAGAGATTACATAGTAGGACATCTCACCAGTTACAATATCAACTGTGAAAAAGCAATCATTTTTTTTTCACATAGATGCCTTTAATTAACAATGTAAGCAGTAGTGGATACCTCGATGTAATTGCTCTCACATTTAACTTTTAAATAACCATTTACTTTATTACACAGAGGATTATCTCCTCCTTGATTTCTCAGAAAGAGTTCTCAATTTTTTTTCCACATCTCCATTTGTATGCAAGCAGCTTATTACAACTTCAGAAAACAGTTTTTTAATATTAAAATCAAGACTGAAATTTTAGAAAGAAAATATGAGTGTGAGTACTGTTGAAATAAAATGTCACGTAATTATAATGTACAGAAGGGCAGTAAAAGCAAAGGCAAAGATGAACATTGCTTCCAATATTGGTTAGATGTTGCTCTCAATGACTTCAAATTGTGATATGCTCCATTAGAGACCCTAATGCTGGGATTAGAAAGGTGCCACTAGCCAATGAGACACAAAATGAGCTAAAAAGAAGAGTCAGCAATGAAACCATACTGTTTCAAGGCCAGTTTTTACTGCAGCACATTTTAGAAACCAGGCAATCAATTAAACAGCACCAAAATTTTTCAACAATGAGAATACAATGTCTTCAGGAAAACAGTGAGTGTTTTCAATGGAATTAATCTTTTTCGCACCCAGACAGGGGGTGGGGAGGATAATAACAAAAACAAACAAACAAAAAAAAAAATCCACACTATTCCAGCACATATTTTCAAAAACTTAGTCATAATTGTAACCCAAACTTTCTAAGATTTTTAAAAAAGGGGGTTAGAGCTGATATCAATCAGAGTTGTCAAAGATTACATTTCGTCTATCAGGTACCTTAATGGATTCTCTCTTTTCCTCTCCTGTCTTTCTGCTCAAAAATTATCTAAGTTGTTGAATCTAAGTTGTTACTCTGCTGCCTAATTTTATTTTTTCCTTATGGTCCTTTTCAGTTACTTAGAGCTATTAAGATACATTCATGCTTACATAGATAAAATCTACACTGCCTGTGTTACCTCAGATTTTGTTTTTCATTGGCATTGGCAACATCCCACTGAAAAATTTTCATTATACTTAATCTGTACAGCAAATGCAAAAAATAGCTGAAATTGGTTCACAGGCAAAACTCTCCATAAAAGCAGTGGTCTGGATTTATAATGTTGTGTACTTTGTTTCTATGCTCTATTATCACAAGTGCCATTTTTTAATTACAGTAGATACCCTTAACTTTTAAGTATTTTCACACAGCTGCTGTTTAAATGGAGAAGATAAACACCACTGAAGTGAATAAAGCACAATATAAGAAAAGCCTGACTTCTTTACTTATTTTAAATATACCAACAGTGGCAAGAAGTGTCATCCTGAGTCAGCTTACAATTACCATGTGAGAAACAATGAAAAAACAAACCCAAGGATCTCTTGAATCTACAAGCTCTGCACCAGTAATTAAGGTGTCTCTCCTATAGAAAGCATATGAAATTGTTCTGAACATTACACAAATGCCCCTGAGCACCAGCAGGTGATCCAGACCTTCCCAAGCCCATCATCAGGTCTTTGCATTGAAACAGATAGAAGTCTGTAGCTCTAAGTATACAAATCTAGAACTGGTGTAAGGTTTGCATTTGTGAGAGCTCCTGAAGTTTGCTTTTCTCCTGCCATGAGCATTTCCATCCCTGAAAGCCTCCCTCTCCCCTTAAGAGGAATCAAAACAATCCAGGCTCACTGAAAACATATTCAGGTCATTTGACACTTTTGGCTTCATTGTTATCTTGTCATTACAAACTTGGAAGAAAGCCTGGTAGCACCAGACACACAACACTAAATTTCTATTTTTGTTTTCAAAAGATGCCAGTCTAATAGATTAAGTCCCTTAACATTTTATCAGCTTTGCAAAAACAAAATTCCAGTAGCATTGAAATATGACAGGAGCAACACCAGACACTAGCCAATCTCATCATTTAGGAACTGTCTCCTCTTCTATTTCCCAACACCTCAGATACTGTCATGATCAGTTTCAAACCTCAATGAACTCTTCAATTACTCAGCAGAACAGAAGATGGATGGGATAAAGGATAAATTAGCTGTAAAAATAATTTAAAGTATTCATATTCAAAGAAACTTGTACATAATTTTTTTCAAACTCTAAGGTGACTTTTGGGTGACATGTAGCCTGTGCTCTGTATCACAAACTTTGCTGAAATAGCAGGTGACATCACAAGGCCCATCAATTTATGGCTCAGCTAAGTCAGCTACAGCCAGAGCTGACTGTGTCTGAAGTGATGAAGTCAGACTCACTTGAAACCCTCCCCACAAGCCCTGCCTGCCAGCCAGCCCTCATGGAGCTGGGTTCAGGCACAGCCCCAGGGCAGCTCCAGCTCCTCCAGCACCCCAGAAGGGAGGCTGCAGTGACACACACGAGCGAGAGCATTTTCACTGGTAGCACTGACCATGATACCAACAGGACATTACCAAATTCAAGGCAGGTGGCCAG
This sequence comes from Notiomystis cincta, assembly GCA_013398075.1. Classification (NCBI taxonomy): domain Eukaryota; kingdom Metazoa; phylum Chordata; class Aves; order Passeriformes; family Notiomystidae; genus Notiomystis; species Notiomystis cincta. The sequence continues at coordinate 312,060 of VZRX01001698.1, forward strand.
ATCAGGCACCCCCAGGAAAATGCTACCTTTTGTAAGCAAGATTTTATTTCCTCTAGGAGTTTGAATCTCAGTAAGTAATCAGAGACACATGTGCTGTGATAAGTCTAATTTTCTTCTTGCAGGTAACAGTAAACATCTCCATCCAAAAGGACAAATGCAGTCTTTTGGGTAGATGCAGACAGTACAAAGCAATTAGTGTTTATTTCTCAATGTCTATTTAAAACTCACTGTGAGTAATTCATGATAGCCACACAGTCATAAATGGACTGACATCACTACTACTTCCAACTTCCCCCTTCAGCTTATGATCTCAGTTTTTCCTAGATTAAACCCTAAGATCACACTCCTTCATGCTTCAGTTTCAATTGATGGGACTGAAACTCTGAACCAAGGCATTCAGACCAGAGAGAGGACAAGGCAGCAGGGGGGTCAGCCCACGACAATGCCACACTCTCTGCCTTCCCACCAGCCCTTAATCATGAGCATGGCTTCAGCACACCCCCAGCTGGATACAGACATACCAATAGGACAAGCAGGGCACAGGAAAATCCAGCAGCAGCAAAAATAGCAAAGTTTTCTATTCAAGATAAAGAGTTCCAAGGGTAAACTAAATCCAAAGCATACACTTCCAAGTAACTTCTTAAACAGACTTGAAACTATAATCTGGGGAGTTATTTTTCTCTACTTTTCTCTATTTTCTCTATTTTCCAATGTATGATCTTCATGTTCCCATCACAATCCTGCAAATCCTTAGCCATAAGCAACTTAGAACCTAGAAAAAGCTAAATAAGCTCCACATAGCTCTTGATCAACTCCCTCTGCAGCTTAAACAACTAAACTAGCAGTTCCCAAAAGTACAACTCTGAGCCTCCCACAAGTCCATTGTTCTAAAACTCTGTTTCCTGGTCAAGGGGAAAATAAATAAAAATCCATTTTTAGGGGATTTTATCATGGTTTAAATATTTGTGTATACTGATCACTCTCCCTCAGTTAAAATCCCAGTTTCATTTTGTTATCTCACAAGTTTCAGCCAATAACAGCCATTATTGCTAAACCCTAAGTTGTAAATACATGACTCATATACTGAAAGAAGGATTTTATCATTGTGATTAAAGCTATCAGCATAATTTTACTGACTCAAAAGATCAATCAAAGGTAATTCTATATTCAGAATATAAACACACCATCAATTAGATATATGTAAACCACATGATTCAGACATTACAAAAATTAGGAAGTATGTTTCAGACACATAAAGCTATATAAACACATGTAGATAGGCAAGGGCTCTGCTCCAGCACCATTACACTCACATTCATTACCTGTCAAAATAAAAAAGTCCGCCAAAATCCCTAACAGGTTTTATCCTGAAAGGTTACTTTCAGAAGTTAATGAGGATACACTTGGATGAGGACAAAACATTTCTACATAAACCGAGTTTTGTTATTGTTTTACACACATTCAGAAGTGGTCTGTAACTTGTTCAATGACTCTCCAGTAGGATTAGATATTCCATTCCATGTTTTAAGTTGTTTTAGTATGGGAAAGACCAGAGGGCTAAACCATCAATATTTAAACACATACATCCCTTTTAATTTTGAAAATAGCGAAAAGCAGATGTTCTCTCACCTTCAAAATTTAAATCTTTTAATTAGAGGAAAAAGCTTAAATAATTGCTCCTGTATGTAAAATCTGTGAACTTGCCAAAGGGAAAGCAGCTCTCCACTACCATATGAGGTGGGGAAGTGAGAACTGGTTGGATGTGGCAGCAGTGAAGGAAAAGAGTCTACAGCAAGGAAACAGGAGAGGAGTGAGCAGTGAAAGCCAAGCTAAAGCCAGGTTTGCAGGTGGCAAGTTGGCACCATGGGATGCCCGAGCAGCACAGTCCATACGACCCAGAAGCATTCTAGGAGAAAAGCAGAAAACCCCAAGTACCAGAGCCAACTGAGAAAACTGCCCAGCAGTTCTGTATTTTGTTGCTGCTAAGAGGCAGATGCATCTGGTCATGGAGGCTGAGAGCAAGCACGAAGTGAGCCGTGGGAGATGTAGGAGACCTTCTGGTACTGCAGCCCCCGTTTACGTAACGCGAAAGGAGCCAGTGACGTTCACACTTGGAAGCAAAGTTCTGGTACAAAAGCCACACAGGAGCTCCAAGCAAATGACCAAAACGTGGTGAGAGCATGGAAGGGGCCAAGGGAAGCTGGAGGCCATTCCAAAAGACGTTTTGAGGGACTGTCACATTGTTGCTGTCAGCGGCCATGTGAAAACACAAGAGAGCCAGGACAGCCCTCAAGGGAATCACATTTTCTGCTCATTTATTTTCTGGAGTTCGTACACAAACCTCATTCTACCATGTGAACTGCTTCAGGGTACAGATGCTCAGGGGAAATGATGACAGGACTGAGTGTTAATTTGTGCTAGTTTGATGGTCATGGTGGGAGGAAAGAATTAAGGAATGTTTAGTTTAACATAATATATGCCTGATACATTAAAGGAAGAAGTTTGTAAATATTAATAGGAAAATTGGGGGGAAAAGGGTAGGAGGGAAGAGGGATGATGTTCCTCATATTAAACTGTCGAAATAAATTTCACTGTTGTAATTCACAGAAATTAAATAGGAGAACAAGATTAAGCTTTACCTTATGTCACCAAATAAATGGCAGCTTTAATTGTTCAGGGCACAATTCTTTAAAACTGTGGATTGTGTATTTTCCCAAAATAATAAATTAAAGGCAATAAAATCCAGCCTTATCTTATGAAGACTATTTGCTAGCTGATGGCTTGGCATTTGAACAAATACAAGCTAAATTGTATTACAACAGGGAAATAAAATTAAACTCATGCTGTTTTCAAACAACAGGCATGGTTTAGAAGTTAGAAGTTTCCAAAGCTAAATACTCAATTTAGGATTTCATGTGTTCCAATATTCCGTCTTGAGCAACTTACTTTTTTAAATTTGTAATTAAAGACTCCAGTAGCCAGTTCCAAGTAATTCTACAAGTCATCCAGTACATTATAAAACTTGGTCAAAAATTGGCAGCTTTGATGCTCATTTCAAACTGTTTCAAATAGTAGCTATTTACTTTATCTCACACATTACACAAGCTGGCTAATTTTGGACTGCTACACCATTATTTATTTACATGGTTTTTGGTAGTATTGCTGCTGTTACTGTTCATTTTTCTTATCTCATTGCTGCTTCCAGTCAATTCTTCTTATACCAACTTGGGATCTCTGCCTTTGTGTCTTTGACCAGAGAGGGGAAGGGAGTGGAGAGGTGTCTGGCTCAGGAGAGTCTCACGGAGAGGGGACACCAAATTAGGGTGTGCTGCTGCTAAACCACAACAGTGCAAAAGTAGGGGGATGCTCATTTCTTATGCTTTTAGACAGCTTCATGACAGGGGAAGGGAGTATTTTTAAAAACATTTTTCTTCCCCAACTGTATATTATCTGTCTGCCAAATCTAGTCTCTCTAGTGAAAGAATTTTAAATGGTATCTTACACTGGAAATGAAAGCCATGGACACAATGAATTGAAAGAAAGAAATAAAATCAGTTTACCTGACATAAAATGTACAACAAAAGAGCATTTCCAGTGTTACTCACCAACCAATCTGAGGATGCTGTATTTAAAACTAATGCAAGCAAATCAGCTAATAGAAGACCCAAATGCAAATAATATGCTGAGCATATGCAGTCAAATGCACTAAGGTATTGTGAGTGTCAGCTCAAATCCAGTGACAGCCCTCTATCCTGTTCTTTACAAGACTCACATGCCAACTGCCACAAAGTTAAGACTAAGACTGGATTCTGCACAGGACTGAGAACACACCAGCAAGAATGTAGGCAGAGGGACCAGGTCTGTCTAAATTACCCTGAGGTACTAATTTTGCTCTGCCATGAAAAGACATTCATTTTAAAAGAGTGAAATCCAACAAATAGCCAATGCTCTTGAAATTCAGGGGGTGGGTTGGGGGTGGAATTGGTGGGATGACAACATGTGTTTTATCTTAAATTTGGTCAGCTACTGCCCAGTTATCATTCAATGAAGCTGAGCTTGAGGAGGGCAGGAGGGCAGGCAAGGGGAAGCCCTCAGTCTGAGCAGGATCAGCAGCCCAGAGAACCTGTCCAGAGGGATCTACTAAAGGTGCATGGAGCAGGCTGACAAAAAGAAAGAGAGAATGCTTTTTAAGTGGGAAAAAAAGTTAGGAGTTTTTGATGGTGAGATGCTTAAGAATGAATAACATTTGGGAAAAGAAAGTTAGGGAAATGAGAATTTTCTTAGTCAATCAGTTTTGGAGAAAGGAACATACTTCTTGCTTTCTACATATTTGATTGCTCCTACACAGACTTCTTGGCTCCATTCTGCTCTCTTCATCACAAGCTTCATATGTTGCAAAATAATATCCCTAGTGGCTTTTTAGATGGGCAAAGATAATGGATTAAACTAAAAAAAAACCCACACTAAAATAGTGTAAATATTAATTTACTATTGCAAATTTAGTTTACTCCAATGACAAACAAAATCAAAATTAGATGATCTCTGCTGTGCAACGTTTAGGTCTCTTGCTGTTGCTTGATGTCAGTGATGCATGAGGATGTGCTCCATTTGCTAAACCACAGCCAGTTCATTTTAGCAGTAATAGCACATCAAGACTCACAAATTATGCAATGTTCAAAAAGGCTCCTGAAATTGTTATTCCCTGTATATGTAAACAGTTGGTTTCAGCAAACACTTATCCAGTAACCATCTTTTGTCCACTTTTAACTCTACTCTCCAGATTCCAGAATACCCCTTTATCAGTTCTTTCTGGACAGCAGCCTTTTCAATAGGTATCACTCCCTTTTTTCTAGAGTACTGTAAAATTTTATTTTAGCACTTCTGCTAATCAGTCCCTGCTGCCCAGTATGTATATTTGAGCAGTTTGCTATTTCTCTCCCAGCAGTTCACTGGCAGTGTAAGCAAAGCTGAAAAACTTAGTTTTCTTCTAAGGCCATTTTTTTAACTAAATAAATAAATCAATAAATCATTTATTAGCCACCAGTATTCCAAACCAGAAATTTAGCCTGGGTACCCTCTCACTTTTGCCAAGTTTCTTATTCATGGATGAGCCCAAAGCCCAATTGCAACTTACTCATTTACAAAGAAAAAATCTTGATTAACCTTGTCCTAAATTTTAATAAGGCACTCACCTACCCATGAATGACCACAGCTTCTAAGCACAAAGCCCCTCACTAGAATGACACTGGTTTTACTCTCCTGAAATACTTTCTATCTTATATAATTAAAGTTTCTTAATTGTGCTCTCATGGACTTAAGTTATCTTTGTTAATTAACAAATTGTCTCTCTTGAATTTGCTTCCCAAGACAGCAGCTTTGACATCTACTTGACTTCATCCACAACTATAAAAGCTATTCTTATGTCAGCTTCCATGCCTGTACTTCACTAAGTATCAGATACTGTCCCAGATGTCATTTTATGCATTTCTCCCCGTGAACAGCCCTTAAATGCTCTGTTTATTGTCACAGGATTTGTAATTTTCTGTTCATTCTACCAGGAAGAGTCTCAAGCTCATTGTTTATCTTACTAAATCTGACCTCTCTTGAAGTGTCCAAGTGAGTGAGGCACAAGAAGTGCTATGTTTCAGAGGAACAGAAGATTCTTGCCATGGACTATATACAACTACCCCACATTAATTCAGATATTATATATCTCTTCTCCTGGTATTTCCTGTCCCTGCCTGCTCATGGATGACATATGGGACAATTTTCACTCTGCCAGAAGCAGAGGGCCTATAATCTGCTGTTGTGCTACTTTTTACAGTAATCAGTTTTGCACCTTTAGCATTAACTATTCAATGGCACATCTAATATCCCTTTTTATCAGCAGTGCCTGACAGACACGAGACTCTTGACTGCACCAAGAACATGCCATCATCATCGAAGGGAAGTCTCAAGACCTGCCCTGCTCTCCAACTGGAATGCAGATTTGAAGATCTAATGCTTCACACACCAACCAACACTAGCCATGAAGTAGTCTCCCACTGTTTAAAATGGTAAAAAAAATTTCCAGTGCTTTCATATCATGATACTCTACAGACACAGGTCATGCTTTCATTCTGCCTTTCACAAGTTTTATTACATGCCATACACTTCAAAGGAGCCTTTTATAGTAGTCTGAATATGTGTATAACCAGCATTTAAAGTAATTCTGCTCTGCTCCCATTAAAATGACCAAGATTCGTCACTTTAGTCTAAAATCCTTGCAATCACTTGCATTTTTTTCCATAGCTCAAAACATAGCTCTATTTCCATAGCTCTATTTACTAGAGCAATATAAATGTTGAGTGCCTCACACTCAATTTTTTTTTTCATCTAAGAACTGCTCTTCATTGCAAATCCATTTCCATGAAGCACAACCTTATACAGAAGCAGCAAAACCTGCAGTACCATGACCTAAAACATGCACCAAAGATTTGTGCACAGTAAGTAACGCCTAAGGAAAACATCCAAATTCTAGTGCATCCTATGATTTGAAGTTTGATTACTCACAAGAAGAGACTACTCAGTACTTCACTCCATTTGTCAGGTTTTTGGTGGTTTTATTTTTGAAACTGACAGCATCTGCATGACATTTTGGACAGTTGCACATTATCCACAAAGATGAGTTTTCAATTTCTAGCTACTGGCATGAAACAGTTACCACAGCTAGTAAAGGCAGGAGACATGATTCTTAGATTTATTCTTCTGTGTTTCACTAAATATAGAACACTGCCTTTTAATTCTAAAAATTCTCTACATCTCATGATTTATATTTAAAATATAGAATGCAGAACATTCATAGCTGACATACCTGCTCCTTGGAAGAAACATGGATTCTTTAATGAAGACTGAGCCAGACAGCAGGATATACCAACAGGTACCAATATCATCAGGGCTGGAATAATAAAAAAGAAAAGATGACTCAGTTTAAAACACTTGATTTAAATTACTCACAGCAGTACCAAATTTGCACTACAAAGAACATCAAAGAGGAAAAAAATGCTCAAAATTATGGAAGGAATACACAATTCAATTATTTACAAAGTAATTCCATGAAACAATTCTAATTTCCATCTGCAAATATATACATTATTAGAATGCTTAATTTCATTTACTTGGCTTTAGTAAAAGCATCTATCTATCTATTTGGTAACAGTAAAAATTAAAATTCAAAATCCAATATAACTGTGATTAAAATGAGGCCAAGCTACAGTAAATATACTGTATTGTATTCTATCGAATGCATTCAAGAAGAATGACAGTTCTTCAGTTCTTGCTGAAGAGAGCTGTAGCATCTTTCCCTCTATAAATAAGGCATCCTTTCCCAATACTAGCCATCTTCTTCTCAACCCCTTCTTCAAGACAGAAATATTCCTTTCTGCACCAGCATGCCTTTGTACAAGGTAAGAGACCATCAGGAACATTTGCAGATGGTAAATCTGTATCAGATTTGTCAGTCCTCCTTTTCTGCTGCTACTAAGCACTGCCCCTTCATGTCTCTTCCTGGCACAAGAATAAATTCCCAACAAAAGGGGCAAAAAGTTTCTTTTCCCCTTTTTTTCAATATGGATGAGGAAGACTGTCATCCAGGCACAGTTTATTCTACATGTTGCTCCTTGAGTAATACAAAGTCCTTTTCATACGCTTAGACTCTTTTTGGTTAAGTAAGTTCAAATAATGTTTGGACAGGAAAATAAAATAGATTAAGATTACTAGAAATAGCTGCAGTAGAAGTCTCATTCCATGTTGACAGTCAGTGCTGTACTTCAGTTTCTGCCCCTCCTGCTTCTTCCAGAGAAACTGACTAATTGAATTCAAGAGCATCGTTATGAACTGCATGAGCATTCTTATCGAAAACCACATCCCTAGCGACAGTAAGAGATGCAGATTACTTAATTAATTTGTAGCACCATCATTTCTTTAAATTATATGTCTCAAGTCTTTAGCAACAACTAGGTCTACTTCAAGCAAGAACAGCCCACATCTTTTAATAATGATGACAGCATAGTATTAAAATCTAATCTTAAATATTAGTAGGCAATGTACATGTTAGCAGCATATTTTTCATTTGAAGAACTTCAATTTAAGAAGTACATACAGAGTGGTCCTCAAAACAAAAGACCTAGCCTAAAAGAGAGGAGAGCAGACCATCCAATCTAAAAACATGCTACATTTTCATTTTCCAGTGCACAGTATAAGCATGAGAGAAAGGACAGAAATGCAGAGAATTAACAGAGGAAATTGAAGGGACACAATCTACAGCCAAGAACGGAGGAGCTGAATAAGAAGATGGAGTTTGTATTTCTTTTCTAGCAGCCAGTGTCCTGACTAGTGAAGTGATGCTGGTCAGCCATACACACCAGACAAGTGAGAGCATCTTCAAAATGGAGGCTTCAGGAATACTTCTTTATACTGATAGACAACAGAAAGTGAAGCAATAACAAAGTCCCACAGCTAAAACAACAGCATTTGGATTCACATAGCTGAAGTGTTCTAAGCTGCCTGTTCTGAATTGTACCTCCCACGCTTGCTTCTCATGTGGGCCTGTATCACTCTCAAACTTGTTGGTCTAGAAAAATCAACATTTTGCAGAAGTGCAGAGAACCAGGTTAAAGCAGATAAAAATAAAGAAAACCAGCACTTCCAATGAAAATAGCATTCCCAAAACCATAAGCATGCACCTGAGTTGAATTACACATATTTAAACATCCTTTCTTTCCTCCATGAATCCTATGCAGATAGGCATACAACAGCATTGCTACTGAACTGCAAGTCTGTTAGGTTTTTTATTATGTTCATTAATAGAGGTCATTCTAAATAGAAAATAAAGTGGACTAATTACCACAGGTAAAGGTTTTTGAGATAGAAATTTTCAGCAATGGCTATAGACAGAGTGATTGCTCAGATACCTGGGACATCACTTTACTAGGATGTGAATAATAATTTTTCCATGTGGATTACAGCACACTATATTATCACATAATAAGTTTTGTGGTCTTGGGGGTGGGTTTTCTTTTTTTCTTTTCCTAAAAATTGACAGACTGACCAAGCATTAAAGTGTAGTCCGATAGAAAAGAAGCTGGGGTCACAAATTTTATAGCTCTAAAGCAAAAGTAATCTAGATCTTCTCATGCTTCCAGATAGCCATTTCCAATGATAAAATAATTGAAGCAGAAAAAAATTAAGCCAATAGAAAAATTTGAACTTTTGCAAATCTACTAACATGCAAGCTTTTATTCCCTTCCTTTTAAGAGCTGACTTTTTGAAATCCTCTCTCAAACCACCTATTTGTAAGGGGCTTTAGTTATCTTTTCTCATTGAAGATCTTCTAACTTCAAAGAGAAAGGCAGCTACTGGCTTTCACAGGCACCAGTCAATATGTTCAATATTCAAATTCTTAAGGTTACTTTTGAATGTACCTTTGAATCATTTAACAAACGCCTAGAATGATTATGTATTCAGCTGCAGTGGTTTGATTTTTTCTTATTTGATCACACACAGCATGACTCAGTTAAATCATCCAACTCAGTTTTAGCTTTTTTTTTTTTTTGCCAATTCACAAGTTTATTCTCTGTCTCTGCAAGCTGGCTCTTCAAAAGTTGTTGCTCCTTCTCACTTATCTGTCATTAACAACATACTTTATCCACTGTATATATAATCAAATGAAGCATCTGCTCATTTTTGACAGCTGAAAGAATGGATTAAAAAAATAAATCAGACTTGAGGGATACCATCTGATTGGATTTGTTTTCCCTTTGCTTTATGTACTTAATAACTGGTTTTATTTTTACAGTTGCATTTGAGAATTTCTAAGCTCTAAGGTGTTTGCATCATGCATATCTACTGAACTCAACACATCAATTATCTAAATAAAATTAAAAAAATGTTCAATATTGCTGTGTCACAGTAGTGGAATACTACTACAGAACATGTTTGTATCTAAGGTAACTTCCCTGAAACACACTCAGTATTCTTCTAAAACTTCCATTGTCAGCCAGAACATCATAAATATTTCCAAGTCAGTCTTCAAGAGCAAGGAACACAGATAAGGTATTAATTATCTTCATTTTTACAACTAGTACTGTCTTAATATAGTCTTGAGCAAAACATCTGAAAAATCCGACATGTATAGCAAACACATTTCTTTCTCTAGAACCCACATGCTTCTCTCAGGGGAAAAAAAAAAGAAAAAGGCAAATGAAACATTGATCTATTCCTTTCATATGAAAATATATTTAACTCCTGCACTTTCAACACTTGCTATACTCTCAGTTAATTAGAATTAAGCCTCAACAAAGCCATTTGGCAGCCAGCTTTTGCTAGACAGTACTGTCACAAGAAACACGTGCAGATCTTTCATTTTAAGGATTCTGGGCTTTCGACAATCCTATTCAAACATCATGTGGCTTTCAATCAAGTTTCCATGTTTTCTGTACTATGCTTGACATTTGTTCATCAACAATGCATTTGCATTCTTCAGGACTTTTGTGCCTGTAATGAAAGACAGAAGGAACTACAGAAGAAGCAGATGCTGAACTACAAAAGCACTTCTCTGAGCCACCTGAGGACTCATGCAAATATCATTTTACAAAACAGAGAACACTCACATCCAAAAGGTTTTCTTTGCAATCACGTTTTATGTTTTATTTTAAACATTAAAGCTGAATTCTAAAGAATAAGCCTAATTATAAAGTTTTCTTTCACTGCTAGAATAGTGCCTACCCCTGGCAGCCTAGAGAAGAATCTAGAAACTTTATTTGTCCTAAAGATGTTTCTTTTGCCAAAGAGACAACAGCAAATTGTTCTTAAAAGGCTTTACTGTGGACAGGACACTTCCCTGACTGGGTTTGCAGGAGGGTATTAAGTCCACACAAACACTTCATCAGGAATTAGCTGAAGCAAGATTGATTCTGATGACCTTTCCACAAAGGCATCCTTCAAGAGACACTGAGGTCTTTCCAGACTAGGACAAAAAGGGAAGGTCCATAGCACCTGTCAGTCAAGTTGATGTAAAAACAGAAGACATCTGCTGAGCTAAGATCTTTCCTATTACTAGCTTAGTAAGGATGCCACTGCTGTCCAGCATCACCACGACCACTGAAGCAGCAGCTGTCACATATGAGGAGACTGGAAGTGCAGTGGAAGCTCTACAAAGCAATGGAGCTGGTGAAGGGTCTGCAGCACAAGTCCTATGAGGGGCAGTTGAGGGAGCTGGGAGTGTTTAGCTGGAAAAAAGTAGGCTCAGGGGAGACCTTATTACTCTCTACAACCACCTGAAGGGAGGGTGTAGCCAGGTGGGGGTCAGCCTCTTTTCCCTAGCAACAACAGGACAAGAGTCAGCCTCAAGTTGCCCCAGGGGAGGTTTAGATTGGATATTGAAAAGGTGGTCAAGCACTGGAACAGGCTGCCCAGGAAAATGGTTGAGTCACCATCCTTGGATTTTTAAAAATGTGTAGAAGTGGTGCCTGGGGAGAAGGTTTAGTGGCAGGCCTCACAGTGCTGGGCTAATGGTGGGACTCAGTGATCTTAGAGGTCTTTTCCCACCTTAATGATTCCATGATCCATGTCAGGCTGAAAGCAAAGCTCACCTAGCCCAGACAAACAGCTCTTGCTACCTAGAATTCCTCTCTGCACTCTCCCCCCACTCTTGCAGGGCTATACATACAGTGGGAGTGGAAACAATTGAAATCAGGAATTATTGACACACGTAGATTTCCAAGCAGGCATACACAGATCTTCACAAGCAAGACTTCACTCCACATGTTGCCCTTAAGTGACAGAGTACATTGCTTCAAACACCTAAGACTGAGGGAAAGTTGTTCGTTTGGGGATCTTTCTTCAGCTCAGCTACTGTTCTGGATATTCATCTGGATGAAACATAGGACTGTTAAAAGTTAGGTAGCCTACCAAAAGCAGCAAGGCTATCCACTTTCTCTAGTTACAGAAAACAAGATTTATTACCAAGAGAGTTAGATGACACAAGCAATTTATCCTGCAGAGAATCAGAATGAAGCCAACCCCAAAGTCACTCACTAGGGTCAGTAAGAACAACAAAATCAATACACGCTCATTCTGTCCTGAAAATAAGATTTGTGTTCTGCAGAAACAACAACAAAAGGACTCCAGTACCAAGATTTAATGTTCTTCTCTTGTAACTATGATAGAGCTACCTACTGATAAAAGTTTTCACAATGTTCAGGTTCTAGCAACCTTAAGGTGGTGCAAAACTGAAAGCCAATACCAAAATAGCCACCAATGTACAGGTTTTATTAATAATCTGAACTTTACTTGAACAAAATTTGAATAAATCTGCTTGAAATCTTGACTTTTGTATTATAGTACTTTCTGGAACAGAAGACTTCCTGGTGAATCTATATATAATTTCCCAGAACACCAGAGAACCTGATTTACAGCAATCCAGGAGCTAGAAACAGAAAGCCATAAATTGCATTGCAATGCCTTCCCATTGTGTTTCCCTGTCCAGCTTCTTTGACGTAGACAACTACAACCTGCAGCCAGAAAGGACACATTTCTGCTTTAAAAATTCCACAAAAAAATGAAGACAGAACTGTGCAAAGAAACTTTATAGCTGTCACTAACTGTTCTGTCTGGGAACTTCAATTGTGCAATTATGCAATGGCCTATGACATCATTAGGTTGTCAGCACTGATGAGCTTAGACAGTATTTTCAGACTGAGGCTTTCACATTTTCTAGCATATGACTCTTTTCTCTGAGACCACAGAGGCACTCAAAATTCAAAAATCAAGAAGTGCTTATAGATCTCCAGACTGACAAAATCCAAGAAGTTTGCAGGCTTTCTCACAGTCTCCAGTGCTTGTATCAAACTCTTCTTGCTATGATCTATTTATGCCCCAATTTATGCAGCTTTTATTCCCAGATCAGCAAGCAGCTATATCTACACTACTTAAAACTAAAGCTTTATTTTCTAATTATAATTATTTTTTTCTACATAAAACAATCAGCAGCACTTTTATGTTTGTAACTACATTTGTAACTATATATCTGAATTATGTATTAACAGCATATCAAAGAAATTCTTCACAACAAAACATGTCCACCACACACATCAATTCTATAAGGCATCTGTCTAAACAGCACAGGTATTCCAATCTCACCTTTCAGATTTCCTGATTACTTAAGGTGCTGAAAAACCCTCCAGCTACAATAAAGATTTAAATCGACTTGTTGAAAGGCCAAATAAATCTCAAATATCTATACCACCTGTTGTGTCTTCCTCTATCCTGATACACCACTTTTCTTTAAAGACTTCTTGAGAAATAGCTAGATTTTAAAAAGCACAATACATTTAATTCTCACTCTGCATCAAAATGAGACACAGCACTACTAAAACCTCTGGAATAATAAATCCTATTCAGGACATGCCTACTCACTCAGGTTCAACTGAGATAATGAACATCCTAAGTATGTACAGTGGCAAGTATTTGCAGGTCTTTGTGATGACTGCTGTCAATCATGCTTTAATTCTGTCAAATAAGATATCCCTTTGGTGCAAAATTCAGTAGCTGGACTTGAAAGCACATGCTGAACAAAAGTCTTTGCTCTTCTGCCCACCTTCTGGTCATTGGTTTCTCAGCCAACTCCTTTAAAACAGCACTTGAAAAAAGCTAAGCAGCATGCAGGTCTCAGTGGAAACGAGCACAGAAATTACTTCCATATAATTACTGCTTAATATTCCTTTTACACTTGTGTCTGTCCTGAGACCCAAGCAACTGAGGTGTCATTCTCCCGCCAACAATGGGCTTCCAGCAACTGCAGGTGCTGGAAAGACCCCTAACTTAGGTCATCATCAACATCCAGAATTGCATTCCACTCAGAGCTATTTTCAAGCTACTTGAAAGGTCATGAATTCAGCAAAAACAGTTTCTTGTTTGTGAAAAAGCCAGTTTGATTTATGGAGACAATGATTCTTTAAAATTCCAACCACTAAAGAATTCACTCAAGACTTACATTTAAACTGTACCATCATCCTACATGCTATAGCATTTGTAGTGGTTTTGATAAAAGAACTTACAAACTGAGATGTACCTAGCAGATTACATTTTCATGAAATCATACTTAGTGTTGTTCAAAGTTGAATAAATTTCAGAAAGTAAGCAGAGTAATTCCAAAGACATTGCTTATGTTCCCAGATCTCTACTTGAGGGAAGCAGAAACAATGGAAATCTGACATGTAAGAACTGGGACCTCTTTCAGACATTTAAGCACTACATAAGAAGAAATCCCAAAGAACATTGCTCTGCAAGCTTATGCTTCATAAAATATTGTTCCAGCAGATTAATCTGTCTGTTTCTCTTTGCTCATTTTGGTTATTCTCTGTATGCTGAGAGCTAGAGGTAGTTTATTGTTTTAACTGAATAATCAGTGCCACAATTAGACATTAGCCTTGAAGTGCCTTGGGATGTCAAACATGTCTAAGCTGAACAATTCTCTCAGGTAGACATCTCATTGCCTGAAGATCCTGCCCACTAGCACTGTAGTGTTTGAAAACAGAAAAACCAGAAAATTGCTTATTAACATTGTCAGCACTGCCTCTAATCCTCCTTATTAAGCCAGTTAAGCAGTTACCTGACATCTGCCAGAGCATTTCAGATGCTCTTGATGATATTAAAAGGTATATCCCAAACACAGAAATAGAAGAGATTGGTACTTGATGCATCAGCCACACACAATTTTCAAATACTTTCCTTCTTATATGAACATATTTGAAGTTATATTTAGAGTGAAGATTAGAAGTGAAGACAGAGTTAAAATATATTCTGTAACAAAACTGATAACTCAGGATTTTGAACTTTTAATTTTCACTAAACAGTGTGCATATTTCAACTTATGTCCATGATTATCTTCTGCTATAGACACAAGATGAAAACTGCTCCTGATAGCAACAACAGGAAATACAGAAGAATGAACCACAGGAAACAATTCCTCAGTATTCCTGAAAACAAATAATGAGAAGTATATTTTTCTTTAGGAGTTAATTTACTTGTATTCTTTTTCACTTCTGACATAAAATCAGTGAAATCAACCAAGAATTTTGGTCAAATTCTAGAGTATTGCAGTGTGTCAGTAATGCCTGTCAGTCTAAGACAGTGGATTAAACAGGCAGTCAATGAATACATTATACAAATATATGCACACAAGCTAATTGACCAGTTGTCATTGAAATCTTCATATTAAACTTGTACAGTGAATTAGCCCTTTGTATCAGAAGGAAAATTCAGAAAAAAATACAGTCTCCTAAATCACCAGAAAACAATTACAGAAGCAGCAAAACAAAATGATCTTGCACCCAAAGACTCTGAAGTCACGACAAATTTGTTCTTATATCTTACAGCTTCCTAAAGCTTCTCCAGAACCAAAGCTTTTATTCTCAGAATTGCAACAAAAACTTGATAGCTTTCAGTGAAACATTTACAGTGAAGAAGGTGGAAAAACATTACTTCAGTCATCATTCAAGGAAGTCTCAAAATCAGGTCAAACAATAACACAAATTTGGAACTGGCTGTGCAAAGCCAACAGACTGTAACATTGATCACTGACACTATTAAGAAGCCTTGATTCAGTGTCTGTTTATACAGAAACAACTGCCAAGTCCTTGAACGTGTTTATTTTAATGATAGACGTTGCCTAAAAAATTCCCCACAGAAAATGTATCCACAACACAACATATGAATCAGGTTGCTGATTTACTGCAGTGCAGAACTGGCATTATCCCAATGACATTTTGGCAACTGCCCAACTATCAGAAGGCACAATACACCTTTAGGAATATTTTCAGGACAAAACAGAAGAGGCCAGCCCTGCTGCAGCACTTCTTTGCATTATTAAATTTATGCTGCAGAACTTCCACAGAAAACTATGGATGTAGAAGAAGCATCAATGAATACATATATTGCAGAGATCTACCTGAAAATTCTGATACTGACCCAGAGATCATAGAATCATTTAGGTTGGACAAGATCTTTACTATCATGAAGTCCAACCATTAACCCACCACTGTTCAGCACTAAAACCATGTCCCCAGGCACCACATCCTCTAAATATCCCTGGGGATGGTAACTCAACCACTTCCCTGGGCAGACTGTGCCAGTGCTTGACAACCATTCCTGTAAAGAAATCTTTTCTGATATCCCATCTAAATCTCCCCAGCACAACTTGAAGCCAGCTTCTCTTGTCGTATCACTTCTTACTTGGGAGATTCTCTAGCAAGTCCTTTCTGCAGTCTTTCAGGATTTATTTAAGTTTTATATCTATAAGATATGAACATATATAGCTATAGACCACATACATTGCATCTACAAAAGCACCTCATCTTTAAACAACTTCAGTAAGGTGGTCTCAGCAGTGCTGTTCTGTTTAAAAATCTTGAGCCCCTGAGATTAGCTCAGCTAGCTAGGGCAGAGTGGTAATTGATGCCAAGGTTGTGGTTCCATCCCTGTATGGGCCATTCACTTAAAAGATGGACTTGAGGATCCCTGTGAGTCCCTTCCAACTCAGAATATTCTCTGTGTGCGTCAATAGCTAAAGAAGATACTTTTGGCTCATTTTTGTCACACTTCAAGTCAGGCTATGCAGAAATGTACAGCAACCTTGGCACAAATTTTTGTTGGTTTACATGCACTGCTTCTGTCCTGCTGAGGGTCTTCAGGGCAGTATGTTGCTGTGAAAGAACTATGAATTCAATAAATGTTCCTTTTATTGTAGGACTTAAAGGGGTGACTCTTAGATTCCCACTCTTAGAAAGACTACTCACAGATCTACTTCTCACCTGTCCTTGCACAGAACTACTGCCCTGCAGCATTTTGGAGACATTCTGCTCTATCTCATGAAAGACACAAACATTTTCATCTAAGAAAACAATCGATGTTTGAACAGCTACCAAGTAGTTGTGCTCCTTTTTTCCCTTTCTAAATATCCTCTGTTTCAGGATTCGATGGCAGGGTCAAGTCAGTCCTGCAGAAGGCTGCATGACCAGCCCAATTCCAATGGCTTTGGGTCTTGTGATTTGCCATGGTGATGTAATTGACAAAACTTGGCTAAGGCTGGATGGTGAAGACCTGAGAATTTAGTTCTAATCATGGAAATATGAGAAATGATCAGTTGAAATTATTTATCTTTTTTACAGCCTTCTCCACTTCTCATCCCCTTTTCCCTCCCCATTCCACCACCATACAAGCACTACAGTCTTAACACAAGTAGATATTTTTCATTCCAGACTGCATGACAAACTGGGAATGAGGAAAAACTCAAGACACAATGCAATTGTACAAATACAGCTTTTTGTCCCACACCTGCCTACCACAGTCAGTAACTTAGAAACTAATCAGCTTGCTACTTCTCATTTCAGCTGTGGACATTCTCTGTAGCAATAACTGTGTTTTACACACAACATTTCTTCTCTCCAATCTCCAGTTTGTATATACAACTTCCACTTTACTTTCTCTACGCTGAATTTTATTAAAGGTTGCAAACTGAATTACATAAAAGCACAAAAACATGTTGACATCAGACAAGAGCTTTTTCCAGCCAGAGACATTAACACTAAAATTCAGTTCAAGATGCCCAAGAGATAACTACTCTTCTTTAAACACTTTTTTAAGAATCAACACCAGCACAACCAGTAGCCTACTACTGAAGTCCTACAGACTGCAAAATTTGTTACTGTCAAGAACTTTAATCCAGAATGAAATCATCTCAGCAGGGACATGTGGGAGGTAGAAGCATATATCCTATCAGGATTTCATTGAAGGATCTCTAAAAAGAAAAAAAGATACTTCACAACAACCTGGACTGGGGTTTCCTTTGTATTATTTATGAGCTGTAACTAAGTTAAGTTACAGATTCAATTGCTCAAACTACAGGGAATGTAATCACAAAACTATTGTTGTGCTACAGCCTGGCAATTTAGAAACATCAGGTTTCATTACTGAATGACTTTGGACCGCAGGTCAGCAAATCTTAACATATTTTCTGTTAATCCAATATCCTAATTGAAGAAAATAAGGGAAGCTTAAAAATATACAAGACTTCCTTACAGAACGAGTAAGCCAAACACCACTGATGCATACACACAGAAATATCAAAGAGCAAGGCTGAAAAGCACATACAGCCCTCATATGACTAATGAGGAGGAAAAAGGGGTGCTTGTTTTATTAGACACACACTCGTTTGCTTACATCCAAAGCACTTACTGCCAAAGATTCCTCTGCCATCATACCAAAAAATTCAATTTTGATCTGAGAAATTTTGTTCAACTGTCCAGAGGTATAAACACTCTCCACAAATCTGCTAAAACTTTGGTTTCCTAACAAAATGCTAATTGGAACCTCCCTGTTGGAGACATCAAGTATTACTATCATGCAGATATGAAAACAGAACATTTTCTCCTTTCAACTACTGATAAAATATATATTAAGTGACCAAAATAAATATTTTTAATGAGATCTTTGAGTAGATTTGAATAAAGTGGCAAGATAAAAAAAAAAATAAAAAGAAAACAAATATGCATCTCAAGTAAGCCTCAATTCTGAAGTTTTGCTTTGCAGGTTTTAAGCCCTTTTATCATTAACTTCCCACCAAATGAAAGCAGTAGAATGACTGGCAAATGAAGAATAACTCAAGCTGAACTGCCACTTCTAATAACCCAGTTTCCATTTAAACAGTGAGATGGCCGTAGGCTCTGAGAATTTGTCACTACCATGTACACCCGCTGATAGTAAAGTAAATGCAGATGAGATGAGCCAATTTTAAGCAACGTGCTTCATTTTATCCCTTTGGTCATAAAAGAAAAAAAATCTACAGAGCTACTATGAAAATTAACAACTTCTTTTTGGTTTTTAATGTATGGTAAAACAACTGCTGCACTTGGAAGGAATGCACATAATGATTTTCAGCATTGCATACCCGCAATAGAAACTTGGTTTTTTATACGTACCACTGACAAAGCAGATAGGCACACAGTTTTCACAATGAAAAATTTTTGATCAAATAAACAGTGCAACTGCACATTAGCATTTAGGGATAAAGATTTAGCTTTTCTGCACTGAGACATTAAGTTGTGCCTCAGGGAGGTCAAACACACAGGTCAATTAACAGCTCCAACAGTTACATCTATTTTAATAGATATAGCAGCCAATTTCAGATTTCAACGCAAATATGTCATCATGGAGCAGGGGGAAGAAGTCATAACTTAAAAAACAATCTAAAATATTAAAATGTAATGCTCTCTTAACACCTTAACCTTCATGATGAAAATTAGAGCATCAAGTGATAAATTCTGGTACGTTCATTAAAAAGTAACCAGGTTACATGTTCCAAGCTGATCTCCTATAGCTCATAACTGAGTGGGATCAATCCCAGTCTGGCTATCACTTTGTTTCTCTCTTGTAGTACTGAAAGAATTTTTCCAAACATGTACATAGCAAAAGTGAAACTCCTTTTTTTAGAAGAGTACATCTTCAACACATAGAATTTATGAAACAAAAAAGAGGATCCCTCCAAGTTCATTATCCTAAAAATAGAACACTGAAATTAGACCGCAGGTTCCATGGGATTTCCTTACTAAAAAGTAAAGCTACAGCTCAGAGTAACAGAACACATATTTTCAGTTTCAAAATATGGAATTTTTTTCTTTTTTTAAGTAAAAAATATTAATTGTTAACTTTCAGATTTAGTCCATTAAACATTAAATCAGAAATGTGAAATGCTAGAGCAAGCACATTTTGCATCAGCATCTATATCCAGAAACTGCCAAACTGTCCATTAGATCTTTTGAATAAATCATGGGGAAAAAAAATGTCAAGAAGCAACCAAATAGGAATGACAGGCAAACAACCAAAGTGAAGATGAAGTCACATGAAAGGAGTGACAAAGGAAATCAGTGCAAAAGAACTACAAAATGCACTTCCAGTTAACCCAGATTTCACAGTCTCCTACTTGTGAATTGCATTTTTTCAGGCACATATTTCCTGTAATTTTTGCTTGCACTGGGTATATGCCTAGCTAGCAGTATGGATTCATTCAGCATATAATTCAAATTTAAGTCAGTGCTTACGATGACCAAAATACTGTGTCTAAACAAAAGCTCTGTTACATAAGAGACACAAACCAACTGCCTAGAGAAGGACAAATCACCAGCACAATGGACCCTAGCAAATTAGTGTGCAGTGTGTAAAATGAATAAAGATTATATTGGTCTAATTAAAATTATCTATCCACCTATGGATTTTATCTATCCACCTATAGATTTTGACCTTGTGTATTTCCCATACATAACATTACTGGGTTTCATTAGACCTTAATTTGACTTTGCTGAATGGTCAAGGCCCAGCATTTGAGTTTACTCAATCACATCTTCCTCCTGATGCTCCATATAGGAAATTACATATGTACAAAAGGAGGCATAGAAGTGTACTCCTTGTATCCTTAAATGTTCAAGTAACGCCAGACAACTTAGAAAAATATGCATTTAGAGTCTGGATTAGGGGGAGCAAGTACAGATCTGATAAACCTTTTGATTCAATAAATTGCTTCCATAAATGAAGCAATTACAATTCTCAGATCTCTACTGTAAATCTGAGCTGACACTAGAGCACATCCCTGCTAATTATAAACCATGTTAGATTTGTCAATTTGGCACCACTGGCATGAAAAGCTGATCACTACTACTTTCACAAAATTGAAGTAAGACTAAATGACAATTAATGAGAAGACATCCCACAGCCTCTAATTTTATATAAATTTAATATAACATGCACCACCAAGCAAGAGCCACTGTTGGCTCTCTCCCTGGCACCAGCAAATTTCTCCGCTGTTTGATGATGAAAATGAAGTGGATCATTTATATTTACAGACTGTGTACACTGGGCAAGGAATTTTGGCATTAAAGAGTCCTCAATTCACTTTAATATGAATTAATTCTTTGAACATCATACAAGAGGAGGAAGAAATACTTACTAATACAGAACTTCATTTGCTTCGTGCCTTTCGTATCTAACAGTTTCACACATCAGTCTGCAAGAGAAGAAGTCAATTTTAGTTATGATTCCTATCAGTATCACAAAGCCTTCACTTTCTAAAGTTACTCAGCATTTCCACAGATAACTCCAGCACTTACAGAAACTAACCAGTAAATTAAATACAAGCTGATTCATAATTTAAGAGAACAAATTGTAAAATCTAAGCATTTAAGTTATTAGTTCATCCAAGATCAGATTTGATTTAGGACACTAGATGTAGCTGTTCCCATAAAAAAATTCTATAAAAATAAGTAAAAATGATAGTGATCTCATCTTACAAAGTCATGTGATAAAAGCAAGAAGCTTTACAAAAACAGTTCTGAATTTTAGAAACAGTTGGAAATGTACTACGTGCAACACTAATCAGAGATACGATATTGAAAACTGCTCTCTTTTTAAAATCAGGCCCAATAGATAAAACAAGAAATTGTGTTGCATAGTAAATCAGTGCTTCTCATTTTGTTAAAATTCAGTAACTTGAAAATTACCATGAGATTTTAATGCTGAAATCCCAGAGGGCTCAAAGTGGAGAGAATTTCCTGCAGGAAAATCCTCTGCCTAGAGGGGAGGATTAAAGTGCTTTCGTATTCACTGTCTGCCTGACAAATGTGGCATAATAGAGAGCAACTATAACACAACTCACCACATACTAGGGAATGCAATGTTAACTTGATGTAGAAAAATCACAATGCCATTTCTGTCTATTGCCTTAAGGAAACAGCCCTGTGAATTACTGGGGGGTGGGGACAAACAAATCCCAGTGCCTCCCCTGGCCTTTCTATAGCTCTGAAGCAGACTACAAACCCCAAGGCTATTTGACAGTCAGACAGAGATTTACCTAAGAGGCTCATGAGAACATTCAAATAAGGAACTATATTTAAATTTTGGAAATAAATTCTCTTTCCTCACATAATCCATCATCAGAATCTTGGTGTATCAATGACCAGCTGCCAGCAGTAATATCATAAGCAGACAAAAGCACTCAAGAATTGCTGCTCAGGCAAAAAGTCTCCAAAAAGTTGATTTGAGGCCTGTAGAGCTGGTCTGGATTTGACATAGCAATCAATTGCTGTTTCCTAGATCATTCATTTCAATAGTCAACAGCCTGCTACAAAAGTCACCTTAGCACTCATCTCTCACAGGATTTTACTTATTACTTCAGCCTGCTAAGAAATAATGCTTTTTATGTTCAGAAGTGGCAGGCTTGTAGTGGTATCATGACTCTTCATAAATTGTTAATACAAAATTGAGATCTTAATTCTGTTTGCAGATAGATAGATATAAAAATTAAGAATCAAATTTTACTACCACAGCCCTTCCCACACCCTAATATTTTAGATCTATACTTTGGACCATCTTTAAGAACTTTTCTTACAGAAAAATGTCTCTATTGTATAAAATTAAGCATTATGTATTGTATATCAATTTCAGCTAATGAAAAATCTTTTTGCCTCCTGGCACAGCAAAAAAACTGAGCTACAGAACCATCTCTTTTCAGACACTTCACCATAAAATTGGGTCTTCTAAAAACCTTTCACAAACACCTGAAAAGCTACTGTCTACTTCTACCTCCTGGGTTTTCATCTTCCCTCTCTGAACCTGTTTTGAGAGGGAAGGGGAGCACAGACATGAAGTCACTGGTGAGAAGATACCAGAAGAGAAGTCATTGCTAGGAGTCAGATTTAAAAATTTAAATACTGCTCAAGGATAGTCTGTGCCCTACTGGTCTGGAACGATGCTGGGCAATGTGCCATGTAAGAGCAGGAGTCACAGGAAACCGAATCACTTTAACAAGCAAGTTTTGTTCCCCTCTGAATTGGGAGAGAAGGAAGCACATTCTTGATAAAGTCACGCAAGTTCACCACTGGCGCTGAATTTTACAGCAGTTTGGTCCCATTATTAGGACAGCAATAGGGGAGAAAATGCCTCTTAGAGAAGGCAGCCAAGCATTTCAATTTTTGTGTTACAGTGGAACAATTAGAAATTACAGTGACCAAGACGTACAAACTAGATTGCTTCCTCAAATATTTGAAAAATCGAATTAGTTCTGGTCAGTACTGGTGTCCAATTTTTGCTCGATCACTCAAACGTGATCTTTATCCGCTTCCTAAACAAATGTAATAAATTACAGATGAGATCACCAGCAAGCCATATGGTAAGTTATTCACTACTACAGGCTGCACTTAATACATTCGAGTTTAATGAATCTCAGAGGCTTTTGTGGCATTCCACTGCCAGAAGAAGAGTTGTATGCTGAAGGATACTGTAAAAGCTCTCAGTCCAACATCTGCTGGGAGCCCGGCCTTTTCCATGTATGGTACTGTAAACAGAAGCTCTCTTTGAGGAATTCGCTCTGCTGGGAGAGCGAGTTCCACACATTCCTCAGCAAGAACCTCATGCTGCACAGGAAGCCAAGAAGCACACATCAACATACCACACAGCCATATGTGCACACTTTGATCTTTGTAAACAAGCTAACACCAGTTCAGCTCCGGCTATGCAAAACTTCACGTGCTGCAAGTACTGCATATAATAACAAAATGCTTCGACTGAGTGTGACCGTGGCCTTCTTCCAAAGCAAAACTAATTACAGAGGCCTCTTTGAAGCTGACATTCACATTGCAAAACGTATCTTCAGAAGAAAGAAAACCCTGCCTTTCATTTTCTCCAAATTACAGAATATTGACTTAGGAATGTGGACTCCCACAGAATGGTGAAGCAAGAGGCCAGAAATTAGAACCTAAACCAGCATTAATCAAGTCAAAGCTGCTTCAACATCCTCAGATGTGGCAAATGTTGACAAAGCTCAGGATATAAAACAGCAGTAATTCGCTCTCTCTACCCACAGGGCATACAGGAGATGTGCTGGCCTCTTCCTGCAGCTGTCAGCCTCACACTAATGCCCAAAGACCCTTAGAAACCTCTGCTGTAAGATGCTTGTGTGAGGACAACTGAAACAATTACTTAAAAATCAAACAAACACAAGTCCTTACAAAAAAATAGGAAGCTCTCAGGAAGGTTTTGACTTGAATTCATTTGCTTCACAAAGCATTTTAATAAAAAGCGTGGATGACACTAATCAAATATTTTTACTAAGTATTATTTGCATGTGTTGTATACAATGTGTCTAAAATTTCAACACAAAAGCAAGGACAAACTGAAACAGAAGCTGAAAAACAGACTCTGCTCTCATTACTATATTACATAAATGATTTCATCAATATATGTACTCTGTGTGTAAAGCATTTATTTCTAGTCTAAAAATTTGAAAAGAAAAAAAATGTATCCATAATAGAGAGAAATAGGAAGAACACATAGAGACACACTATGCACACATACCAGGAGGAAGTGTTAGAAAAATAAAGAAGGGAAGAAAAGAATGCAGTGATAGGCAGTTTGAGGTAGGGTACACAAGAGTAGTATATGGTTACCAAAGTTATTGTTCCTTTGCCTTGTTAGTGCCATTAACAGATGTGGTTTTTAATGACAAAGTATCATACCTTAGCTGATGCTCTCTCAGATTAGACAATGCTTCCATTCCATGTAAATACGAATACACGATCTCCAAGTCCTACAAAAATAAGGAAAACATTATTAGTATTCTCAGCTTGGTATAAGCTGTTAAAATACTGGTTTTAAAAGCATCCAAAGCTCTCTTAACAGGGATAGTAGGAACACTTCCAGGAGGTGAAAGGCAAACTGCAGGAACACCTTTGATTATACTTTGGAACCTCACACGAGGAAGAATGACTGCATGCTCACATCAAACGCAGAAACCTTTCTGCTTTTGCTGTCATTACTCTGTGTCTAGGAAACAAGCCTAGTCCAGAATTACAGTGAACTACTTTGCAACTATCACAGTCCTGCTTTCCAAAGCCCACATCCCCAAAAACTTTCATTTACTTTGTAAAGCAAGGTCATAAGAAATCAGTCTTATCACATTCAGGGGAAAAGAAAAAAAGTACAACACAGTCTAACAAAATACCTCATTGTACAGAGATATTTCTAAAATTGTATCCTTTTCAAATGGAAGATAATCCACAATCTTAAATGAGAAAAAAAAAAAAGCTGGCATGAACAGAAGATTATTGGCATGAGATAATAAAAGAAGTCAAATATGATCCTAGTTACAATATGGTGAAGTGTTACACTCAACTGCTGTGGACCTCCAGTATCCAGCTGACAAAATATTAATAAAGATATGAAAATAGTACCCAAGACTAAAACTTCCTAAAATGCAACTGTGGAAACACTAATGTCAAGCTAAAGGTTTTTCTCAAGTTATACTTAAAATAACTACAGCACTTAAGAGAAAACTTCAGTGAAACCAACAACTTCTATTTAGTGTCATTTAACTTTGGTTCATGTTTTTCACACTGTTTCATCATCCTTTTTCTTGTTTTAAAACTTGCTAGTTGAGAGACAAAGTATGATCCATAATTCATTAAAAATCAGAGCAAAGCTCCACAACCACTAGCTGAGGCTGACAAAGTCAAGATTAAACTAACACCAACACAACTCTCGTAACTTACTGTGAGAAGATGTTTTTCAAGTAATGGAAATATATCAAAGCTAGAAATTTATGAACAATTTGATCACTGTGAAATAGTTGTGAATTTAAATTGCCTAAAAAACACAGTTATACTTGTTTTCAGATGCAATGAAAGAATGCTCTTTGGGCAAAGACAAAGAATTGAAGTTGTAGAGAGAACTTGAATTTAAGAAAGAAAAACAAATCTAGTTAAATACATTAAATGTAGAAACAAGCTGGACTGGTTAAAACCATGGTACAGATCAGAAAAGATACCAGGAGTTATACTGAGTGGCTAAGTCTAAATAGATTTATATCTCTCATTCTGTAACAAAAAGAATGTCTTTTTCTCACAGTGGAACAGGCAAATGTTCAGTTTGAAAAAGTGGAAGAAAAGCACAAGCCAACGTGCTGCAATTTCACTTCAATTCCAACCTTTCTGTGCCCTTGCCCTCTCGAGGCTTTGGTCCTTCGAAGAGCAGAGGGCACATCAAAGATGAAAGTAATTATGCACGTATTGGGATGGAGGGGCTTTGCACACAGAGGGTTGGGAACAGAAAACACAGTAGCTGCTCGCCTTTTCACTTTTCTTTCCACTAACAGAAGTGTGAAAAGACATGTCCTGCTGCAGCCCGTGACCTGCTCGCTCGGCAGACAGGCTGGAGGGGAGCAGCGGCTCCGGGAGCCCTGTGCTGGCGGCAGGTAAGGCGCAAGGCGGACAGCCCGCTCCCAGCCGCACAAGGCGGCAGCTGCCACGGGAAGCCGGGAGTGGAACGCTGAGGGTCGGCTGCTCCTAGCAGCCTCTTACATGGGAAGGAGCCTGGCCAGAGAGTGCTGCTCTAACTCGTTTCCAGCGAGTCTCTCCAACAAGCAGAGAAATAAGGAGAGTAACCTTCTGCCAGCAGCTTGCACGGAGGTGTCTCTGGAGGGGCAGAGACGATCTGCTGTAAAGCACTCGCAGAAGGACAGAGAACCACTAAGGATGCTACCTTACAGACCCAGAAGTGGCCCCGTGGGCACGCGGTTTCCAAAACTGATGGGTGACACAAGCCTAGTGACCAGCCTCACAGGTCTGCAAAGGAGAGATGAACAGGTGATGCTCTGAGAGAAATGCAGCTGAAGTGACTCAGTGCAGGGGGAATGCATTAAATCAGGGAGGGGAGTCTTAGAACCATAGAATGGTTCAGTTTGGAAGGGATGTTAAAGATCATAATTCCAACACCCCTGCCATGGGCAGGGTCTCCTTTCATTAGACAAGGTGGCTTAAAGCCTCATCCAGACCGGCCTTAAGTAATTCTGACCAATTTCACAAGCAACAAACAGGGCATGTTTAGTGAACTCTTCTTTTTTAACTAGTTCCCTTTCAAAATACAAGCGTACTTTCAAATATTTGAAAATACAACATCCCATAGATCCCCACATGAGGAACTGCAGATGGCAAAGGTCCTTGATTAAGAAAGAAAAAGGATAAAAGGAGATTTAAAAAAAAAAAATCTTAAGAGCACTAATAAAGGGGAGGGGTGAGGAAAAAGACACAATTAATTAAGCCTTTACTTGTGCTTCCATCATACCGTGTCACTGAGAAAACTAAGGTGAGGGGCTGGTTTTTTCGATTAAAAAAAAAAAAAAAACAGCAAGAAAAAATTCTAACATCTCAGCTGCCATGCACTGGATGTTTCCGACAAGTGCCAAAGTGAGCTGCTGCCCAACCCTTAAGCGGTATCTTTCCAGAGGCGTCTGGCAGGGAACAGCTCCCTCTAGCACCAAACGTTTGGCACTGAAATTGAAGTAACAAAAAAACCAGCAACACTCCTTTCAATCAACTTCTCCATCATACCACAAAGTGCAAAGCACTACAGCAGAGTCAAAAAGAGCAAATATATATTCCTATGTGGTCAATAGGCTCTGCACAGTTCCAGTCAGCCTGCAGCATTAAAGAGGAGGAAAGCAATTGGAAAAAAAAGTAAATCAGAATGTCAAGTTATTGTTGTTAGGTGACATCAGTTTTCCATTTATCTCAGGAAAAATTTTGCTGCGCTTACTTGGCAAAAATACTCATTTATCGAACACAAATAGCTGTTTTGACTTCTTCATTCAAAGTGAATGACAGAATGCAAGAGTCCTTCGGAAACATCTGTGCCAAGTACTGCAATATTCTAAGCAAATTCCAAGCGCTTGAAATGAAACCATTTCACAAAAACAACACACACATAAACTTAGGCATGTAAGCAATGAAAGCTTTTGATTTTGATACTCAAGACACCTGACAAAAGCCAAACTTCTTACATTTCTCAGAAAAAGAACTCTGTCTTTCAAGGACGTGACATGCCTACATGACTGATGCGGACAAGTTAAGCAAAACCCTTAAATCAGCAGCTAAATCCGAGCCCCCTGTGACCTACAGAGACACTCGTGCCGGGCCGCAGTGTCCCCGAAAGCTGCCCCTGGTAGCGCACAGGGTATGTAGAAGCTGGCAGGTGACACCGCGCCGATGCTTCCCTGGATGCTGTTTCCACAAGGCCTGGACCCAAATGGCCACCGGGGGGCAGACGGAGCCACCGAAATTCAGAGAACGTCATCCCAGTTTCTCCCTTCATTGTTTCACACGTAACTTTGTAGGAGTTTAAACACGCCGAGAGGAGCGGCGCTGATCATCACCGCTACAACTAGTTAAATATTCCGCTGCAGGAGGGATCACTTATCCAGCAGCGCAGAGGAACTACCAGCTTTCTGCTTTCTAGTTTTGTCCAGCCGGCAGAGGAAAAAAAGAAAAAAAAAAAGAGCTGTGTAAAGGCTCAGCTGATCTTGCTACACAAAGGTTGTGGCAACAGCTTGAAAAAACATCTCAATAGAAACTCCAGACCCCAAAAATTAAATGCAAAGCACAAATTAGCGCAGCTTTTAAAGCATGTTTTTATTTAAATGAAAGCTAAAAGACTGAAATCTAATCTACACTTAAATCTGTACTGCAGCCAAAGTCATATGCTTGGGTTGCTGTGTGGGAAGCAGCACAAAATTTGTTTAATTCAGTGTTACTTCTTAATTTGCTTGTTTCCGTGGTGTCAGATGGATCACTTTAAAGTTCTGACTGTACTTTGAAACAAAACAGAGACACTCAAGTTTTAACACAGCTCAACTTCAATTAGATCTGCAGAAACATATTGGTCTGCAACCTTACCTCTGCTCTCCATTCTAATAAAAATCTGTCTATGTTTATGCCCAGATTTTCTATCCATTTGATTTGTGCTTCAAACATATTTGCCAGTTACACAAACCAGAGAAACCCAAACCAGAATGCTGGCCTCAAATTCATACTAGCTTAATGAAGACATTATTAAGATGGCAGAGATGTGAAAATTTGCTATTTTGGACTGAAAAATTTAAACCTCCGTAAAAATTGCAAGCTGGTTTCAGTCCTGGTTTGTATTAAGGTGTGAAACTACAGGCCAAACTCAACTATTAATCCTTGCCACAGTTAAGCAAAATCCTGAGAAATTCATTACCCTCCAAGTAAGAAATTCACTCATTTCTGTGATGTGGCAAACAAGTAGAAAGTAGCTTTCATCTTATAATAGTTTGGTTTCTTTCAAATCAAAAGGCAAAAATAAAAAACAAGCTAATTCCTTGATTCACTGTCTTGAAGGATAGAAAAAAAAAAAAAAGGCAACTTTTCAAAGCACCAAATATTCACCTGAGACTCAAAAAGATCTGCATGCTGAGGGTACCCCGTGTTTTGAAAGGCTGATCTCTTGACAATAACCTACCTTTAGTTCACATTCAGCCGACTACGAGGAGAGCCAGGCTCCAAGGGGAGGGTTGTACTCGCTCCCCATCACACCGGCCACTCCAGACCACACCCCAAGCCCAAGTTTCACTGCTGTGAAGACGGGAGGTCCCACCTGGTCCCTCCTTGCTGGTTTCCTGCCACCTCCCCTGCCCCAGGGTGAGCCCCTGCTGGCAGGAACCCAAGTTTCAGCTGCTCTCTTGGCAGCATGAGACCCGTGAGCTCCAGCGTCGGGGCCGGGGAGGCAGCTGCTCCTGCAGCAGGAGGAGCTGGGACCTCAAAGTCCTTGATGGGTTTCAACAGACTATGGAACTGCTGGCAGGAAGAGAGGCATTTCCATATGGCTGACTAAACAGTTATTTTAGCTCAGACTGGGACCTCCCCAAATTGTGATGTACTAACAAGAGCAGCAAGGCCAAGTTCTTTCCTCTTACTGAGCAATGAAGCCACAGTCCAAACCCAGGCTGTTGAAGTCCTGCCTCTCTTTCCTTGCAGGATCCTGTCTTTTTCCCTTTCTTCACACATCCAGCATCTGAAATCATATGACTCTCAGGCACTAGGGTAGCTATACCAAGCACCTACATTCCTTTGTTTTTCCCTCTGCTATTGATTTTGCACTGGCCTGCCTGGCTGCCTGTCCTGGCTCACCGAGGCCAAAGCACTGCCAGCATCACCAGAAGGAAGAGACTGGACTACAGCAACATCAGTCCCATCTGGCTTACACAAAAACTTCCATGTGCACAGAGGAGCTGTGGCACTCCCACGAAGGTTTGTTCACACTGGTCCACAGCACAGCTCCAGGCTCTCACCCAGAGCAGCTCAGGAGATGACACAAGTCGCTGCCTTCAGAGACAGCAAGGGGTGCCAGCAGGGCAGGGCTGGGAGCCCCCCAGGTGGAGGGGGAGCACAGCAGCGACCCAGCCAAACCTCCCTCTGCAGGCCAGACCTCAGGGGGACCAAACTCTCACACCATGCAAATGCTGACCTGCCAAAACACAAAAACTGACTTCCACTGTGACAGAAAAACCCAGTATTGCTGACACCAAAATCACTGCCATGCACACATGAAGATGAACATTCCATCTTCACCTCCAGTGTGCCAGTAGCAGAAAAAAACCTGAACACACTCATAACTGCTGTGCAGGAGCATGCCCAGGTATGTACACGCTTATCACTGAGCCATAAAGAGATTAAAAAGAAGTATTTATCATGTGCTGCAAATTTTTAACATTCTTTTTCTTACACCAGGACCTTCAAATTCAGATGGGGGCACTGCCCCATGGGGAGCCTGCCAGTATCCAACCTATACTACCAATTTAAGATAAATTTTTAAGTTTACTGTAAGCTACAACAGCATTTCTCTGCAAGCCACTCTTACCATTGTACATAAAGATCTGTGGCTTAAAATAAACTAAAGTCTAAGTTATTGGAAATAATTTATTGATGCTGAATTGGCAGCTATACGAAAAGAATTGAAGTATTTAAGTGAAATTACATATGTTTAATGACCCTCATTGATACTTACATGAATGAAATTCCATGGGCCATATTTTAAGGAAGAACATAGGTTTTGTAAATTTACCTGAAAGTTCTGAAACATCTTACCATCTTAATCTGCATGCAATTATCTCAACTAACATGCATTATATTCTGGGAAATTCATGACAAAACATCACAGCAACCAGGCAAGACTAAGTTTGGGAATAAGAAGGGAGCTTACAGGCCCATCCAGACAAACCAAGCCTTCACTTCCTCTAGGCAGTGGAAAAGAAATACTGTATTGATCTTTTTAGGAGCTGTTGACACACAAAAATTGTTATTTTTAGCTCCACCATGGGGAGGGTGGGGATATTTGTTCTGGGTTATGGGTGGAATCTTTAAACTGGATTAGAAACAGGAGGAACAGGCGATTTTAATCTGGAACTAAAGAACCCATGCATGAAAGCTAATCAGAAGCAACTCCAAAACCCCACAAAGAAAAAGGAGAAATCCCATTTTCCTGGGAGTAGCCCCAGTACAGAAGAGAAACATGCTTTCCAAAGACCTAACTGAATTACTGCTTCCATGTTAGATGCTGGAGAAACACTATAGGATCACAGTAAAGTAACTGCAGAGAAATATGATTTTCAGTGGGGTACTGAAATAGGCTTTCCTGTCTTTCAAAGATACTTCATTTCTTATTTATTATCTTCTTTCTAAAGACTTTATCTCAAAAGACAATTTCATTACATGCTCATTTTTGCATTTTAGATTTTTTTTTTCTTATTGGAAGTATACAAAAATGAGTTGGAAGGTTCAATGACCCACCCACACTAACATATTTCTAACACTGTCTCAAGAGTAGTCCAATTGATTCAACATATCCTGCTGGTCATAAAGCTTTCAGTATAATAAAGCAAAAAAAAAAAAAAAAAAAAAAAAAATTTAGACATTCATTATTATAATCATCCCCTAAGATGGGGGGATGAACATGGAAAGGGTAGACAGAAAATTAAAGCCTGCCATGCCATAGAAGTCCAGGAGCAAACTAATGAGCCTAGGAAATTACAGGGTAGTGCAGTGCATTTCTTTTCTGCTTTCTGGACTCTCAGAAGTCGGACAATTAAATGCTTAACACAAAAGCCCAAGTTCTGTAGACAGAAATCCAAAGGTTGATTGCATGTCCAAACGCAAGCAAAACAGTTCCACCACAAAAGGTCATTCCTACTGACAGCACAGTCCATAATTATAAAAGGCACTCCAGTTATTCACCATTAAAAATATATGTAGTTGTCTTTCTGCATAATTTCTATATTTATAGCCAATAGTTGGAGGTTTGTATTAAGACTGTTAAATCCATTTTCACATTCATTGCACAAATATTCACATCTTTTTGTTGCAAAGGGGTTTTTTTTAATGCTAAGGAAAGTCTCCATTTGTTTTGAGACAGGGTTATTTATCCCAAGTTTTTCATTAATTATATAAAATAACACCCAGTAGCCTATTAAACAAAAATCAATCTTGCACTAACAAATAGATCAGCTACTAAACATGGTGGTAATTATTTTTAAACAACTACTTGTAGCAGAGATCAGTTTTATGTAAGTTTATTCAAATATACAGTACTATAATAATTGGCAGCCTTCAATTAAAAAAAAAAAAATCTTTTAAAAAACATCAGGAATAAAACAGGGAAAAATGAAGTGATACACAAATGTCCTGGAGTTAATAGTCAAAAAATAACTCCTAGTTGGCAGCAAGTTGTGATGGCAGAAGCACTTTAAAGGACATCAGCCTAGAGATCAGCGTCAGGAAGAACCAAGGCAGCCAGGAAAAGAAGACCATGGCATATCACATACAGTTGCCTTCCAAAAAACAGGGTCAGTGGTTAGCTGTCCTTAGAGGATTTCCCAAGAGCTGTAGAGCAAGATGAAGGTATGACAGTTCTAAGATACTTTTAGTGGTGGGTTTGGGGGGTACTTTTAACTACAGGTTTCAAAGCTGATATCTGTGATACCAGTTTATGCACAAGGACTATAGTTCAGACAACTTAGCAATGACTAAGCCAGTCAAAAAAACTGCCATGAAGGAAGCACATCCCTACAAACTTGACCTAAACAAAACCTTCATACAATCTCCCTTACAGTGGGCAAGGGCAATCTGTTTTCTGAAAAAAAAATTAAGTTTCTGTAAAGCTTAGGTCCTGGTACTTCAACATCATAGCCACAGCTACATGGTATTCCTTCTTCCAATGCATCATTAAAAGTGTTGAGATGATTAAATAAATCCCAACAATGTACACTTTGTAGCAAACTGGTATTCCTGGTGGATGAACACATGGTAGAACAGATGTGTTAAATGGGGCAGGTATTCCAAATCATGAGCAAAAGTGTCACAGGGACATAGGAGAGGTGCCTTTCACCAACTGATAGGTGGTAATTGCTCCTGTGAATACTTCAAGCTTTCAGTTGTGAACAAACTGTAAATTCAATAGCAGCACAAGGCAGCAATGTGCCTGATCTGATGAAGGGGTAACCCAGTAAGCCACCTGCACAATCACCTGTGATCATCTGTCTGTGCTTGAAGCTGTAGCAGTCCCAGCTGCTCACATTTATGCAGCTTCTCAGACACAACTGCATTTTACCTTGCTTTTAAAACAAGACCTTGGAACAAACCTTCTGGTGCTGTTGGGAAGGAGCAGCCCAACAACCAAATGGAGGTTTCAGCACTGTCCCGAGTGCTGAATATCATCACACTCCACCCTCTGGTTCATGCATTCTTTCCCTTGCCAACCAAAACCAAACAAACCCCAGAACTACCCTGAAACACAAGTTCCACCCTCCAGTCAAGAAAAATCAGTTTCCAGGCACAATTCAATCCCAACCCAGCCAGCAAAACACTCATTTCAGAGCCACCCAGAGCATCAGGGCCACCTCCACTTTGTAAACTGGAGTTTTCTAGAAGCCCTTTATGCCAGGGGAGTCCCTGACCCCTCCTCCAGAGGTTACTTGTCACAAACTGTCACCACGGAGCTGGGCTTAAGCAATGAGGAGCTCCAGGCTGCAGCTCCTGGCTTATAACCATGACAACTCACATCCAGAAACAAAAGGAACCCGCACACGTTGAGAACTGTGCTCTGCCAGAATTTACTACAAAAATATCTCAGTAGTACTATAATCAACAGAAAATACAGTGACTTGTTTTCTGTGGCTGGCTTACAATCATTTTATACTGCTGGCTTACAACCAACCAAAGCAAAAACACAAAACAAACAAAACAAAAATAAAGTTCCCCTTTCCAACCACAAATGCAACAGTGGGTATTTGCTGAAGTAAAACTGCACTATTTCTGTTTGCTTTTGAGAGTTTGGGTTTTTTTTATGGGAAATAATGTTGCTCAGTTTCTTCATATTTATGAATGAAAAAAATAAAAGGCAGATAAAATAAAATTATAAGGAAGAGAGAGAAAATACTATAGCACAACTAATTTCAAAACTTTATATCCCAATATCTATCCTTTATATTCATGCTTTTAAAGAAAGCATTAAGATTCACTTAGACAGATAAAAGTTTCCCAGGAGTTAAATACAAAAGATAGCCAAGAGTCATGTTCTTTTTTTTTTTTTTTTTTAGCAGATGAATTTCCAGCATATTTCAGAGCACTGCTTCCAAGAGATATAAATCTTACTTGAAGCATCAATAGTAGGTCACATGAAAATTATTCCCAGGCTATCAGGCAAATGATCATACTCAAGTACATATTTGCATATCAAATCATTCTTCACCCAAAAATGAATCTCAAAAGCTACTGGTGGTCACATCCTTCCAGAGCTGGCATTACTCCTCTGTATAAAGGAGGCAAACAGAAAACTAAAGTACTAAAGTACTTTCCACAGAATAATCACAAAGCCTGAATTTATTTCTTAGCTCAGGTATTTTCTGAAACAGAGACCGCATTCAATAACTCCAAATTATTATCTTTTGGGATTGTTCTTTGAGGGTTTGGGGTTTTTTTTCTCTTCCTATAAGCAATGGTAAAATTCTGAGAGGTACATAAGTTTTGGGTTTTCTTACATATTACTTGGGGTTGAATCAATTTCTGTATTTCAGATGGGCTTACTGGGGACTCCTCTGACCTGACTTCAGCACACGTTTTCAGTCTCAGAGCAGAACACCAATCACCTAAGAAACCTGCACTTCAAAAGGGCAAACACCCACAGAGGTCAGGGTTCTGTAGGATCATGGTGATGCTGAAGCACAGCCCCTCTCAGGTCACCACACCACAGCCTAAAGGCAGCTCCGAGTACCGTAAGAGCAGACAGAAAACACAAGCAGTGCCCTTCCATTTGCGGGATGGGCTGGCCTTTCTCTGGGGCACCGGCAGAGCCCCGGACCTCAGTGAGCAAACTCCACTTGCACAGCTGCCTCCTCCGGCTCGGGCTCACGCTGTGACCCTTCAATGGTCCAAGTGCAGCAAGCAGAAGTCACCCACGGTCAGCCCACACGATGCAGCAGTGCCGAGGGCATGTGGCAGCGCCCTGGCTGGGCGGCAAAGCTGGGCTCAGCCTGTCTGCTCTGCCTCTGCCTGCCGGGAAGAAGGGACACAGGGCAGCTTCAGCTTGAGGAGCACATCACTGCCCTTAGAGGGAAGGACCTGAACCTCGTGACTCAGTCTCTTCTGGAGGGAACAAAGCATTCGGCTGGTTTGGCTGTACTGTTAAAGGAGAGAATCTGGAACCACCCTTCTCAAATACCCCCCATTAGCAGCTCTGGATAGCTCTTTCTCAGCTCGTTGAAATCCTTTTCCTCTCATCACACCTGCCGAAGGGCATCCAATGGATCCAAATCCACTCCCATGCATCAGATATTTCAACACCAAGACCTAACACCTACACTGTTTGTCAAATAGCCAGCTCGATGCCCTTAACACTGCATTTGTACCTCAGATTACAGGGTTGGTCATTCAGACATGATTTTCACTCACTATCACACACAGAGGACATTCTGAAAAGGCTGTGAATTAAGCTGATCTGCCACTTACTCTCTTCCCTGACTTGGCTGGCTCTGCACTTGTTTTTCAATAACTCTACCAACAACCATAAAGAGACAGAGAAATTGCCAGTTATTTTTTTGTGACCAAGGACTTTCTAGTTAGGAACACGAGGCATCACAGTAGCAGTCAGTGCTCTAGGTTGGCCTACAAACAATCTACTGAACTAGAGTTTAACTTCTACGAACTGCTAGTGAGGTATGTGGCTGTCATGTCACAGATAATTTTTATTTTTTTTACCTAAGTTCAAAAACCTCCACCCATTTGTTACATTCGTTTCTCTCCTCCACCAGCCCAAATAAAGACGGACATTTACAAGTCAGCAGGTGGTGCAGCCTCCAAAGGACCAACAGCAAATGTTGCGAGACTGAGAAACCAAATAGAAACCAACATATGAAAACTCTGTCCACAGGACAGCAGCAGGCAGCCTCTCAGAATCTTAATCCAACCCTTATTAAAGGGAAAGAGGTTTTTCCATAGTCTTTCCAGAGCAGGACCATATGTCACATGCTTTGCTCAGTGCAAGTTAAACACGTGTTAGAGATATAACACTGAATTCCTCTTGTATAATGAAATACACACCCTGGGTTTCATAAGAAAGTAATTTGGCCTAGTTCTTAAGCGTCCTTTTCCACAAACTTTTAAACCAATTATTGATATGTAAAAATTCACCGGTTGATTTGCAAACTAATTTAGACTGGGGGTATGAGAAACATCCA
The DNA here is from genome assembly GCA_013398075.1 of Notiomystis cincta. NCBI lineage: Eukaryota > Metazoa > Chordata > Aves > Passeriformes > Notiomystidae > Notiomystis > Notiomystis cincta. Next base: position 348,721 of record VZRX01001698.1, read on the forward strand.
TTTACCAAATCTTAACAAGATACTGCTTATCAACTCCTGAGCAAAGGACATTTGTTCTTAAACCAAGTGCATACCTTCACAGCAGCTTAAAATCATGTGTTGTCTCCAAAATCAGACATTAAAGGTATGCACATTCCTCATCAGAGATTACTGCTTATCTCCTGAGTCTGACGACTCACTTTTAACATTAAAAACAACTCCAAACAGAGCTCAGGCAAGGCACGGCAGCGAAATATCACACCCTTCCCAAAAGCACTCAGATGGACAATAGGTGCAATCTCGGCCATCAGAACACCACATTCCACGTTCAGTGGCAAGAAGCCTTTGCAATTAGGAACACAACTCCACGCAGGTTTGAGCACCATATCACTATCTAAGCATTCCTAAGATTGTACTAATAAATGTGACCAAAGGTAACTATCTGCTTGCACAGCCCTTGAATGTCCTAAAACATGGAAGAAAGAAGCACCGTTCCACTTTTTTTCCCGAGTCTGACACAAGGACATAGGAGTGACAAAGGCAATTTCAAACAGCAGTGAACCTTTCCTAAATATACAGCAGCCTATGGTGATGCTGGATTGACCAAAACAGCAGAAACACTGCCACGTCCTCCTCCAGGAGCCAGACTTACTCCAGCAGCGTCTGCTGGGATCTGTGGAAGCACCAGTGATTCCGAGCTTCAGGCAAAGAGGAACAGGGCTTATTAGTGACAGTGTGAGTAACAGCAGAGGACTCCTGCAAAGGCTGGCCCTGGTGGCTGAGGGAAATGGCTGCAGAGGGGTGGGAGGGCGAGGCACAAGGACACCTCACCTGTGGTGATCAGCACGAGGAGCTGAGATCCAGGCAGGTTTATTATTAGCTCTGGCCTCCATGCCTGTCTGCTGGTACCAACAGAGCTAATTACTGTTTCTTCTCTCTGCTCCCCGACCCAACGTGGAAGGGCTCATTAAGTCAGGAGTCAGGCAATACCCACAACAGCCTCCACTACATTTAGACAGCACTTCCCTGCTGGAGAAATAAGCCACAGAAACCCTGGAGAGTGAGATGCAGAAGGCAGATCCACAGGGAGTCGGCTTAGGAGCAACAGAACTGGATCAAAACCAGCTCCGTAGAAATCCAAGGTGCTTTCTGCATCCTGTTCACTGCCCCCAGGTCCAAAAATAAAGCCCAGTAGCTGTTCACACCATCCCTACTTTCACAAGCTTTCCTCAGAGTGTGCCGGCTGCCTCTCAAGCATCCTGCAGGACCTGACCTCTCTTTGAAAAACCATCACAGCCTGTGTAAACTGACAGGGAAGCCTGTAAGTGTTACGACTTTTTCCTTTTAAGACAACATTCTCAGTTACATTTAACACAGATTGTGATTATTATCTGTAGTGTCACACATCAAGGAGTGGCTTGCCTGTCAGATTTTATCTATTTAATCTGCAACTGGTCAGCAGTCTCAGACAAATTACCTAGTTCAAGAAACAGTAGTCAGACTGCAAACTTTTCATCCACACCACCATACAAACAAGTGTTTCCAGATCATAAAGTCCTTGTTGTTACATACAAGACCCATACATTACAGCTGAGAGCTTCTGACAAAATAAGGCTTTACCTTGTCACATCAGCCCCTCTGCCTTGCCTCCCTCACCAGCATTCTTAACCCATTTCAAAAGTTTGACTTTTTCAGAAAAACATTAAGTTTTTGGCTCTATCATGAAACTTCCAATTGCTGTAGACTGGGAAATACATCTACCATTAGCTTTTTCCTCATCCTTAATTCAAAGAAATTAATTCCTTATATTTCTAGTGCGTTCCCTTCTGTAGTTTCACCAGTACTAGCAATTAGCCCCAAGAGGCAGACACACAGTTGATGGTCAGCACAGAAATGAATTAGAGATCTCAAAGCAGCTGCTAGAGGGAAAACAGCCCTAAAGAAACTACCAGGGGAGGAAAGAACTTGTCACCTCTCTTGGCAGTCTCAGATACTAGAAAAAGTCTGAATTAATCCAGCAGCAGCTCCAAGACCCCACACATTTAATGGCGAGCCAAATCCTGCAAAATCTGGTAAAAGTTCTACGTTGTTTCCAGCTGTACTTTTAACTAAAGCTTTTTGGCACTTGTGAAGGTACAAAAAGCAGCCAGGAGCTCTAGAAGGAGCGCATAAGCTGGATGCGTCCATGAAAACAACCAGCAGTGCAGTCATTTTCTTGTAAATTTTGTAAATACTTCATGTCTGTTCTCAAACAGGGGACCCTGCAGCTTCAGTCAGCTCAGCTGGTTAGAGCACGGTGCTAACAATGCCAAGGTTATGAGTTTGATCCCCATATGGGCCATTCACTTAAGAGTTGGACTCCACGATCCTTGTGAGTCCCTTCCAACTCAAAACTCTGTGATCCCTTCTGTACTTTGAGTGCACCAAGACTGCACTGCTTATGCTTTATATTTATCTTCCCACAGCTGAATGGACTGGAATAAAGCAAGATTTGGCTGTGGATCACTGTCACAAGTAACAAATTAAAGCTATCTGCAGTTTGACTCCACTTTGGCCAAGTACTACTTGCTCACTTACATTTAGTGCATGCGCTGGCACAAAACTTGCCTTGCATGCAGTTCAGGGAAACCTGCACTCATGAGTGCCCTGCTAAATTAAAATTCTGCCCTGGAGGACTGGGAAGACCTTTTTGCAACCTCCCAGAGGCTGCTTTACGACTGGAAGCTATGTCCTGATGCAGCACATGTACTATGTGCTCTCTTCTGCCAGCCCTGCTCGGGTGGGTACTGTACAGATGAAAGACCACGCTGACAGACAGAGACAGTTGCTCCTCCAGTTTCAACAGCAAGGTTTGCCAGAGGAGATTCCCCAGAGTTACAGTCATGATTTAGCTGGCTCTGCACAGTTGTCTAATCCAGGGGTCAAGGTCTGCACTTTTTTTACCACTGACTTGCATTTCCCTTTCTGCTGCTTCTTTTCTTGTTTTGTTTTTTTAAGACTTAGGAGTTAATTTACAAGTCAAGAACAGAAAAGGCCTTGGTTTGTGTTTTGAGGGGTTTTTTTGGGAAGGGGTTCAGCACTGAAATACTACATATTTATGTTAGTATATGAAGAAGTCATAGATTTCTATCCAAATAGCCTTAAATTACAGAGCAGTTTCCTTGCAAGGATATTTTGATTTTGTCTCCCACGGCATGTGACAAGACTCTAAGCTCAAGCTTTAATGCAAAAACACACACTCTCTGAAATTATTAACCTGCACTGTGAGCTTACAGAAGGTACCAGCTGAGTAAGAAGCAAGAGGGTGGCTATTTGAGGTTAGCTATTTACTAGGTTAAGGTTACAGTCACACACAGGGCACACAGGGAGCACAGTTAGCCACAAAAGTGTATGAAAAGACCATCTGCCCTTTAGGGAACCAGCTGATAATTCCAGGCAGTTCAGGGTCAACATGATATCTTTTACTGTATCATGGGGACAGTGGAGGTGGTGGGCAGGGTGCTCCCTTGGCATTTGGGGCAATGGTCACAACTGTGAGGTGACAGGGAGGTGACAGGACAGTGCTAGGCTCAGGCTACTGTAAGAAAGCCTACAGCTGTCTTCGTTCTGTGCTTCCTGGAATTAGTTTTCTGGAGTTACTTCAAAGATATTAAGTGTTTGGGGAATTAACTACATCATTTTGATGTCTTAAACAGTGGAATAAAGGACTTTCTGAGCAGCAGTGTTGTACAACAGACCCTTAGGCATTTCTCCTTTTGAAGCTCTGGCAGTAGCTGATCACCTTGTGGCATTGGTATGGTCTCACTTGGTAACTGGGAATTTATCTAAGGCCAACTGGTCTTATTTTTGCTGCAAGTGACTTAGAATTCCCGAGGGACAGGGGAAGAGAAACAAATACAGCATTCAATACTGATCCAGAGACGTAACAAAAGAAATAAGCACAAGTCACAACAATAAACTAGTGGAGCTGCAGCACATCTGATTTCAGAGACTTTTCAAAAGTTACTTATAATTCTCTTCTTCATTCCCTTATACCTACGAAGTCTTGAAAAAAAAAAATCGTTTGCAGAAAAAATTTGACTGGAATTATAAGGGTTTATCAGCAAAGAAAACCTGAGTTTAAGCTTAATTTTACATGCTGCCAAGAAAAAAAAAGGAGTACTATGCTAACAGCTTTACAGGAACTGATGAAACTTGCAAACCTGATCCAAAAAATTCAGAATATAATTCAGAGAAATGAGATAGTAAGAGCTGAAGTTACTAACAAACCAGTCTTTCAAAAGTACATATCAAAAAGTGCATCAAGGACCCCATCTTTTATTACAATATATTTATTCTTTTGATTGAAGAAAGAAGGCTTTTGTGCACATCCTGTATATATCTCAATTTTTGTCACTTACGAGACCACTGGCTAGTTTTAAACTTATTTGACAGCATGGAAGATTTACAACAGAAAAATAATGAAGAAATTCAAATAAACTGGAAGCAACAACATTAAAGGCTGAGAATCACAAGGAAGGCACAAGTTTGGAACACCAAAAACTTGAAAACACAAATATTTACACAGATTCTTAAACCCACAGAATAACTCTTTAAATATTAATAAAATCCAAACCTGTAAAGAACTTCATACCAACACAGATGACCTGAAACAAGAGATCAGCTTTTCCAGGCTTTCTAAATTAAAGTTATTTAATACAGAGTTTTCCTTAGTCCAGTAGCTAAAAGTGAATTCTATGTTGGCAAATCAGAGCATCCTACTTGCAAGTTATGCAAATACTTTTGCATGTTACAAACAAAAGGTGACCTCAAGAAAAATGGAACTTTGCTAGTTTTTAAGTAAAGCTTATCCAAATTCTCAGATCTTATAAAAAAGCCAACACTTAGATCTCTGATAGGTAACATTTTGCTCAACAGTGAAAGGACTGGCCCAAGCTCTCACTGTTGGCTCTCATGGCGAGCTGGCAGAGGGCTCAGGGAGGGAGGAGCTGGAGAAGCTGGAGCATTTGGCAATGGAAGACCAGGAAGCCAGTATCTGGCTGTCTGACAAGACAATTTTCTGGCTGTAATCTCATTCTCTTAAGCAAATTAAAATAACAAAAAATGCTCTCATTGCCCTTCTGGTTAATAGCATTTCATTCACTTGAACAGCCTGCTGTTTGAATCCTTAATACGACTATTACCAAGAATAAGTTCTATTTCTAACCTCAAGCCAGCAGAGGAAAGTCTCAGAATTCCCTCACAACACTGAGATGGCCCACAAAAGTCCAACTTGACTCCCAGAAAGTGCTTTGGTGGTGAGTGTATGCTTTCAGAAAACAACAACATGCATCACATATGGAAAAAGGGTTATGGGCAGACCATTTACACAAGGAACACAATAATCCTGACCAAGCAGCATCACTTTTCTTCTATTCTCTATTCACTTGATACTGAAAAGTACCCTAAAGTAGTCTGAAGCAAGGGTAAAATGTTGAAAGTTCAATAATTGGAAGCAACATACTGAAAAAGTCTTGCAACAAAACATACTCAAGATTTCCAAACAAGAAGTACGCCACTGCCCCTGGTGTCAACACTTTTCTCCAGAACACTGCATTAATAAAAGGGCTCAAAAAAGCCCTTTTGATAAGTATAAACTCTCAGCAAGAAGAGACCATGTGATTGTCTGAACTCCTGGGCACCATTCAACTGGAATTGTGTTACTGTAGAAATACATTTTGACATTATTAAAGTTCTTGATTTAGCCTTGCTGTAGCTCACGGTTTACAAGCAACCACAGTGAAGTGTCAGAAGATCCAATGAAGTGCCTGCACTTTTTAAAAAAAAGTCTGTATTTTTTTCTTTTAATATTTCCTACATGAACATTTCAACACCAAATCTCACAGTTAATATGGTTTTAGGAGGTTCTGCCTCAGGTCAGTATCTTGAAAAAAAACACTTAGATATTTATAAGCTTTTTATGCAACATGAAAAGCAAAAGTAACCAAATAATACATCTGGTTGTTTCCTACTTCACCATTGCAACACCAGAAAAAAGCAGTAACTGTTTTGAGACCAAGCACAAAGATGTCCTAATTACTGGAAATCCCTCAACAAACCTAAGCAGCAGAGCAAGATTAATAGTCACAAGACCCAGAGATTAATCTATTTACCAAAGAATCTGTGCAACAAAGCAGTCTAATACTAAGATTACTGAAGCTAGATTTTCAACAAGATAAGGGTCAAGAGACCTAAACACTGCAAAACATCTCCCTAATAATGACTTCTTATAAAACTAAAAATATGTTGCAGAAGAAGAATTTATTATCTTGATGACTTCCATTTAAAACATCTAATTCAACAAACAAAACTCCCTAGATGAATTAAATCAAGAACCAAAATTACTATAAACATATGACAATGTAAGCCAAATAACAAGCTGACCAGTGAAATAAGTCCTTTGTTTTTAATTACCTTTAAAAAGAATGGATGCCAAAAGAAAAAAAAAAAAATTTAAAAAGGCTTACCCAGCTCCCACCCTCCTCCCTGTAAAAAACAAATCCTCTGTGTTGGAACAGCATAACCATCAGTACTAAACAGCATAAACAATCAGTAAAATAAAGCCAAAACTTAATTGCTAATAGGGAAAAACAGTCTAAAACTCTAATTGTAAGAAATTATCTATTCAATATATTCCACAATTCAGACATGGGATTCTCTTCCAAAAACGTTTATAACTTCTAAGGAGAGAAAAACAACCATTGTCAGATCTAGAACACAAACTTATTAAGATTAAATATATATATAAAATTAACATAAAATTAAATTTTAAAAAAATGGCTGATCAATTTAGCTGAACCAAGAGAAGGCTCTGAGGTACCCAAAATGGATAATTGCCTGCAAGCAAGCATTACACATCAGTCTTCCAAATCCCAGTTCAGGGAAAGGTGGTACAGTGAAATTCAGTGACACAGAACCTGGAACAAGACAATTCAAACTAGAAATTTCAAGGGCTGTTGGAGTCATCCTTGTTTTTCTTGTAGATTGTTTAAAAACATTCAATCTTCTTACCAAAGAATTCAGCAAATTTTATCTCTTACACCAGGACAGACGGCTTTCAAAAGACCAACTAGATGTAAGCCACATGTATGCTACAGAAGATACCAGAGTTCCTGTATGTTGGTTAATCTTTCCACACTTAATTATTTAGTCAGAGACTTCCACTTGCACAGATTTCAAAGGGTGTGTGCTTTAAAAAAAAAGAGTATTTCACAAAAAAAAAAAACTTTAAACCAACCTAGCACTGCTGTCACTTGAATTTGCACTGAAGAAATAAATGCTCACTCCTAACTCTCCTGTCATCCTACAGTCACATTTACCAAGTTATGTATTTTTAATTTGCACAGTGTGAACTACATGTGACACACCTTACAGCTCCTCAGAGCATGTGCTCTGCGGGGGGAGAACACGCTGCACCGAGCTGCAGTCTGTCCTTCACAGGCTGTGCTTTCTAAACTGACACCACTGAGCACCTGACTGAAATGGGACAGAAAAAGATCTGGCTGCTCATCCAGACTTCCAGGGACCTGTAATGAAGCTCAGACTTTCCTCAGCCTGGGAGAGCTCTCCCATGAAGACAGAAATCATTCCTTCCATCTAGGGCAGAGGGGGAAAATAAGGATGACAGAAGGATTAACAGCCTATTACAGCTCCCAAATTCCATGCTACAGATTCAGAGGTCAGCCAGCTGGTCCCAGAGGAGCATTTCCTAGCTGAAAACTGTACCACCAGGCAGTGCCACCCACTCCCCACTGCAGTCTTGGCAACTGCCTGCCCCAATGACCCGTGGGGATTGTGCAGAGGCACCTGCTGATGGCACACCGAGGCACCCCAGCAGAAACCCACCTGGGGGAGTGTGGAAGGAAGAACGGGTGCAGTGGTGGCAAAGGAGTGTAACAGGGCAGGGATTTTTCCCTACAAACTGAACTTACTCAATGTTCAGGCCTCAGTCATCAGAAACTGCAGGCCTGTGGAAATTGCTACTTTTAATGAGCCAAATGCTAAACACAATGTAAGAATCCACGACTAACTCAAGGCTATCCTATAGCTTTCAAATGTCAGCACTGATAACTTCTGCATTTAGACCCAGCTCAAGTTTAAGAGCCAGTTGCACCAACCAGCCACATCCTCCATTTCTTCTTGTGTTAAATAATTACCTTTAATAGTGCTTTTATAGAAGGCCCTCATTTTCCCACAGTCTCATTAACCAGGAGACTTGAAAACAATAGGTCTCCTTGCAGGCAAAGACAGAGGATGCAGCTGCTTCCATCTATAAATAAGATGTTGTTGGATCAGATGTGACTGCTATTGTTTCAGCAGTCCGTCGGTTACATGAGATGATTAGAAGTAAGGGTCAAGGTGTATTTTTTCCTTTCTTTGAGTTGACAGGACTACTATCATTAAAAAATAAAAAAAAAGGGGAGAGATCAGAAGGGGGAACAGAAGAGAAATGCAATCGTTTATAAAAGTCACCTCTCATATTCTCCATGTTCTTGACATAAGACAAACTCAAACCGTAATGACAGAAACCACTGAACAGTGGAACTAGCTTTGTATTTTAATAATAATTTATGAGATTATGGAGCTGTCATATACTGTACATCCAGTGCTACTTTAAAAACACCTGTGGGAAAATGTAAATCTGAGCTTTCCTTAAGATTTTTGTAGTTAATGGCTTAACTATATACATGGACTTGTATTTAAACCATACCTCAGATTTTCAAGGAGGACACAGAAGAAATATAGTGAAAATGTTTGCATTACCCATCAACTGAGATGGCAGTTTAGGAACATTTTATCAGGAACACGAGTTTAGGATGGGTTTAATATATATCACACTCCAACCCAACTGCAAGTACCCAGCACTTTAACCTCACTCCTGAATGATGAAAAGAGAAAAGGAGACAAGTGTAGGGAAAGGCAAGGAAATCCAAGTGCCTTCATTACCAGTTTGTGAAACTGCATCTCAGGGAGGCAAAGATGGATCCCAGGGTCAGGAGTAGCAGAGGATTTGCAAAGAAAGAAGGGGAAAAAGGAGAAAGCCACTTCCTACCCTTATCAGATAATAAAATGTCACTGATCCATTGTCAAAGATTTCCTCTCTGATGTACCTTTTTCTTGTGATGACACCAATTACATTAAGCCATCCCACCCACTAATCCAAATTACCACTATCATAAATTAAATTACATGAGAAATACTTAGATATTTCATCAGTACCTTTAGTTTATAAAAGTATAATTTTTTCTTGAGAAAGTGTACTGGCTTAGTACACCCACCATTGGAATTTGGCTGCTCCATGTGTTACCCTGAAGCTGTTGGTGACAGAAGACAGTTCTGCTTTGGAAGAGTAGCAGCACTCCTTAAAAAACTCACACACCTCGCCAAGATGTCTTCTAGCTCCTTCTTCCCAGCAGCTCCTACCAGCCAGGCTCCTACAGCAGGGGTGCACCCCAAATCTACAGAGAAACCTCACCCCTCAGACAAAAGATGTTTCCATCTTTCACGATGCATCTAGGACACACAGGCAGCCAGCCAGGCAATTGAATTCCAAGCTGGCTCCAAATTCAGGGACACCTGAGCTGAAAAATACTGTATCTTCCCACACAGCCTAAATTTAAGATATATATGATGTATCTTTCTCTATGTATGTAAGGAAGACAGAAAAAAAGATATTCCTGACAAGCCAGATACAACCTTTGGTGGCTTTTCTGCACTAAGCTTCGTACCACTGCAGCAAATTTGAATTAAGTTTTGGGTTTTCTTCATGGATTTGAAAGGCAGGCATGTCCTCAGAAACATGGTGGGGGCAGTAAGAAAAAAAATAACTAAAAATAGGGTTAGGGAGAAGAATTTTCAGAGGCACTTGGGCAGAAACAAGCATTGCAGTCAGAATGAAAACTGTAAGCAATTCTGACTGAGTAAAAAGCACAACCCAACAGACCCAGAATTGCTCATAATTTAGTGAATTCATTAAAAATATAAGAAAAACAGCTCTGAACACAATTCTGTTTTGCTTTTTAATCTCGAAAGTTTGCATGCATTATGTTGGAGGAAATTTTCTCTTTTGTGCTTGCTAGCAGGAAATCCCTATTTTTACACTCAATAGTGCCAGAAGCTTCCAGCACCAATTACTGACTCTGTGTTTAGCAGAAGAATGTGACTTCCATCAGCGGTAACAAAGTGACATCGGTATTCACCAAGTGCTTTACACTATTCTTCAGATAACTGACTTGCTTGTTTTTATTAAAGAAAAGCATTAAAGGCTGTTAACAGTAAGTTGTGCTGCCTGCTCACTTACTCATCCCTCCAACAAAAGTTCAAACAGAGGAACAAGCCTAGACTCAAAACTGAAGTCTGCACCAATTCACACAACCACAGATTACTGATGAACTACTGCCCTTTTAGTCACAGCTAAAACCCTTTAAAAATCCTTTTTGTGCTGAATCACACAAACTACAAACATCTGGAACTATCATAAAAAAATCCCATTTGAAAACAGGCTAAGTCATTCACTGGCTGTTAAGAGGGCATGCTACACACACATCATACAGCACAGAATTACTTAAGGTTCTCATATCTTTTTTCAGAAAGGAGTATTGAAAACAATAACATTGGAGTATCAATTAAAGGATTTCGATGACTTTCATAGCTTGTAGATATATCAAGAGTATACAGTAGCTATATAAGCTCATCAGCTAGACAACCTGGAGTCAAGCACACTAACAGCAACATGTCAAGAGTCTTTACATTAGAAAGTTATCTTAGCATAATACTTATTTGCCACTTACCTTTTTCCTGAAAAATAAAGTATTCTTATTTTTGGAAAAAGTCCTATACCAGGTTTCAAAAGTACATTCTTTAATGATGATGTTTCCTTGTTTTCCCAACTGCCCATCACACCCATTTCACACCAATTAAAAAAGGATGCTATAGTAAACAAAGAACACTACAAACCTCCTGAAGTGTCATCCACCATAAAACAACAAAGAGGTATTTTTCTGGTTTCAGATCAAGTCGACAGAAATTGTATCAGACCAAAGGAAAAAAAAATTATTGCTGTAGCATATGTTCAAAACACAGTAATAGTATGGTGGGTCTGCTTTAACTGAATAGCAGAGAAGGTTTTGCAGCACTAATTTTATATTCTGTATTAGGTAACATAGACAACATGACTGAACTGAGTATCTAGAAGTCCTTTTGTAAGACTGCTCTCTGTAACGAGGCCATGCAACATTCTCATTAGAACAAAATATTTCAGGCAGTCCAAATCTATAGCTGCCAGGTGACTTCTGGACAGATTTTAATGTAGGTATTTGTTGTGTTCCAGTACAAAGCAACTCCTCCTCCTCCTCCAGTATGGGTTTTTTTTCCTACTGCAACCACTATAAGCATAAATGGGCAAAGCCCCATATTGAATACACTGAGGTTGCTTTGTTATGTATGAGCTACTGCCAAAAGAAAGCAGCGCTGTAACAGCCACTTAAAATAGAGAGCATAATTGGAGCAAGTCAGCTGCAGCACAAACACAAAGGCACGGGGGTAAAAGGAAGCACCTTCCTTACTGCAGAAGGAAATATCACCTTCTTCCCAGCAAAACAAACTCTGTGGAAGAGCAGCTATAGCAGTACAGCCCCTCTGAGCTCTTCCGCCACAGCAAAGACACGATTATGAAAGATCATGAACTATACTGTTCTCCCATCTTTTTTATTTCCCAGAGGTATCACAGTACCAGCAAATTAAAGGAGCTTTCCTTCCTCCTCTCCTCTGCAGTGCTCCCAACCCCCAAGGACTTGCTACACAAATGTTTAGGTAGCCTTTTGCATTTAGATATTTTTATTGACTCTGCTTTAGAAAAAGTCACATACTACTTCATTGTCTCACAAATAGCACCATTATTTAAGGTCAAATTTACTTTGTAGTTATATCTGAGATTTGAACACTGAAATGATGTAGGGAATGTACAGATGATTACTAGCCTTACAGCCTTTCACTGGATTTGTGGTGAATGAGTAAGCATTTGCCATTTCTATCTTTTCTGTACAGTTGTCATTTAACAATAGGTGCACACTGAACAGCTACTGTGTCTTAAGATGAAAATGAAAACTTGCTATTCCAGAATGAGAACAAAAAAAATGCTTCTTTATTTCCTTGTTCATGAAAATACCTTTTTTTTTTTTTTTTGAGCTGAAAAGGCATTGCCTCCTGAATAGACTTTTGTAGATAGCTGAATTTAAATTTTTCCCTCTCATCTTCTGGAACACAGACTTGCAAGTGCAAAATGTTGGGATTTAGGACTTACTGTTATTTTGGAGCACACTCTGGGAAATGGTTTGGTAAAGGTGTTTAATATCCTCCATAAAAAGGAAATCATCTTGCTCAACTAATTCAAAGTTTTGCACTCAAACTAGAACCTTAGGAATTACAGACACACTGAATTCATTTTATTAAATGAAATTAGGTTCACTGTCTTCAATATGAAGTATCTGAACATTCTTCAATCTCTTTAAGAACAACCATCATTTTAATAAGCAGCTCTTATATTGTTGTTCTTTTTACAATTACCAGATGAACTGGGAAAAAAGTAAATACGTCATTTTACACAAAATTGAATATTTGTGTGAACAAGTTTACACTTCTCTCCTTCTCTGGCATCACCAGATTAGCCTACAGCATTTGCTATACAGCAGTTTGCCTATATGTTCTAGATAACAATAGTTTTGAAAAAGCACTGATAGAATCAATGCAGCCTGCTCAAAAATTTCATCTACAGTCACCCAAGGCATACACAGGTGCAATTTGAGCATTTATTTATCCCTCAGAAGAAAGGAAGGAGTATATTGGAGACCAAGAACAAAATGAGACACATGGCTTTCACATTCCAATTTTGGCAAAATCTCTTCACTTTCAGGCAGCATGTGTTTCCATCCATTTCCAGATGTTTCACTGCTTTTACCAATGCAGTTTCAGAACTCATTCTGCTATACTGATGTCTTAAAAGAGTGACAACAAATCTTGACAGCTATTTTTGAAAAATGTGTCTTTACTACCTTCCCACACTCCCAAGAACTCATCTCCTCTCTTTCTTTGCATAAGCAGCTCCATAACAGCAGCCACACTTTGTCACCTGGATATGACAGAAAGTAGTATATCATCTATCAAATAATAGAGCTGAAAATTGCAAAGCAAACTAAACATCCAAAGCTTCTTCAATCACCTCAGTAGAGAGTAAAGAAAGAATCATAGAATGGTTTGTGGATGAAAGGGACCTTAACATCCAGGTCCAAACCCTCTGCTGTGGACAGGGACACTTTCCACTAGACAAGCTCCATACAACCTGGCCTTGAACACTTCCAGGGATTGGGCCCCCTTAACTTCTCTGGCAACCTGTTTCAGTGCCCCACCACCCTCACAGTATTTTTTCCTAATAGCTAATCTAAATCTACTCTCAGTTTGAAGTTATTTCCCCTTATCTTGTCACTACATGCTCTTGTAGGTACTCTCTCTCTCCATCTGTTTTGGTAGGCTCTCTTCAAATACTGAAAGGCTGCAATTAGGGCACCCTGAAGTCCTCTTTTTCAAGCTGAACAGTCTCAATTCTCTCAGCCTCTCCTCACAGGCGAGGTGCTCCATCCTTCTAATCAACTTGGTAGCCTCTTCTGGACTGGCTCCACTAGATCCCTGTCCTTCCTGTGCTGGGACCCCAGAGCTGGATGCAGTGTTCCAGGTGGGGTCTCACCAGAGCAGAGCAGAGGGGCAGAATCCCCTCCCTGCCCTGCTGCCCACGCTGCTCTGGATGCAGCCCAGGACATGTCTGGCTTTCTGGGCTGGGAGTGCAGATTCCTGGGTCATGTCCAGCCTTCTGAGGAATAAATAAATGATCAAATTGCATCTATATATGCCTGGGTCATGTCCAGCCCCTCATCCACCAGCACCCCCAAGTTCTTCTTGGCAGGGCTCCTCTGATACGTTCATCCCCAGCCTGTGGTGATATTAGGGGTTTCCCCAAGCCAGGTGCAGCACCTTGGTCCTGTTAAACCTCACAATGTTCCCACAGGCCCACTTCTTGAGCTGGTCCAGGTCCCTCTGGATGGCATCCCATCCTTCAGGTGTGTCAGCTGCACCACTCAGCTCAGTGTCAGCTGCACATTTGCTGATGGGTTGGGTTGTTTTTTTTTTTTTTTTTGGAACAAGACTGTTCCAAAATGTGTAATGTGTAATATGACATTAGATATCACCTTCTTTTTATCTTTACTAATAGCCATGAACAAAACACAACACTGGATGACATAAAAGGCAAAACAACAGTCATTAAAAGGAAAAAAATGGTATCTTGAAGCATAAACTACCACATGCAAAATACAAGCAGAAGACACAAAGGTTGATGTTGTAAATCAAAGGGGTGGTCAAGCCAAAGTTCACCCATGCTCAGGCTTCCAGTGGGTCTGTCAAGTGATGGGTATGTACACACAGGGCACAGAGCCCCTGTAGTAGCTTCACTGAAACATGGCCCATAAGAAAAGAGTCATGTCAACAGTTATTATCATATCCAAGAATATAGGGGGTTTAACCAAATGGAGAGGTCACTGGGAAAAATGAAAGTCATTACAACACGTAGGCAACAATATACCCAAACCTACATTTTTAGTTACATTTGGTTATGGTTTTTTGCTGCTTTCTTAGACAGGATCCAGAAAGACAGATGGTTCTAACAAACACCACACAGAACACCACTACCACTGTAGTGCCACATAGAACACTTGTAAATATGGAGAACATCATGACTTATAAAGAAACACAAAATCCAAATATTTAGTTAAAAGGAAATACAACAAAGTAGTACAGAAAGGCACTACTGTAATCTTTTCATTATTAATTTTTTAAAAATTATGCCTATGACAAATGAAAGCATTTAAAAAAAGTCATACACGATGCAAAAGCATTTATGAACTAATAAAAAATACTTGCTTACTGTTTGATAATATGACAGTTCTGAGAGCCCACAATGTAGCCATGAGAGAAGTAAATACTATGTTAACAGCAAAACTATTTGAGCCTTTCTACAAATTGCTCTTGAGATCCCATCTAGTAATTTCCTCCAGATTAATTCAAAACCAGGAGAGCTGCACAAAAGAGTCTGTTCTGCAAGAGAGTATTCCCAAAACACTGGCTGTGGTAAAACACAGAAGAGGTCACAGGCAATTGCAGCTCTCTAGAAATAAAGTTAACTAGAATATACACAAGGCTATTTAAAGACAAAGCTGACCTAGTAACACAAGCACGACTGCAATGAGAATCTGTAAAGGAATACTAACAGTTTAGGAAATACTCTGCTGCACAGCAGTCTGACATGGCAAAAGATGGATTCAGTCACCCAGTGGCCTCTTCTATTTCAGTCCTAAAACAAGGCTCAAGTGTATCATGTAGAAAAACAAAATAAACTCCCTTCTCATTTTATTAATAAACCAGTTCATTAGTTGAGGCCCACCATGTGATTTTTGATTGCTTAGATTTGGCAATACTTATACTTCAAACTATATATACAAACCATTATAATCTGTACCTGCTCACCCACATAATTCCTAAAGGCTTGTAACTTAAAGAGCAAGATCAAAATTCTGTACTTTTTCTTCATTTTGCTTTTAATAAAGGTTACATAAACCTTTCTGTCAAGGACAGAAACAAGGAGAAACCTTTAAAAGAATGAAATTACATGGAGTTAAATTTATTTTCTAGATGCAGTAAATATATCTGCCTTCTCCTAATTTGCTGTCCCTGAGGAGTCAGTAACATATCAGCCATCTGCCCTTTATGAGAAAACACCTGTAGGAGATGGTACAATGGCTTGCATCACTGGGCTACAGCTACTTTAACTATTTATTACCTCAATAATTAGAATGTTTAGCTTTTAAGATTATGGTTATTGTTGCCATAAAATAAAAAGGAACAAAGAGAGCATGTGACCAAGCACGAGCATTTTACCAAGTCAAAGAGTCATAAGCAGTGTATTCAACTATTTGTAGTACTGGGATGACTTTAAAAAACAAAAAGGGGAAAGAAAAAAAAAAAAGAAAACTCAGAAAAACCACCACGACTGAAATACTAGCAAGGGTTTTTTCATTCAAACTCCATGTCCCAGCCCACTTTAGAAGAGCAATTTGTCAGTAGAAGAGAGGGAAATTAAGTCATTCATTTCCTACTATTAGCACTATTAGCAGGCAGAATGGTTCCCTGCCTTGCTCAGGGGAGTTTAATAGGTAAAGGTTTATACTGCATGCTTCACTGTTCAGAACAGTAACACAGTTTAACACACTAGGTAGGAAGTTTGTATAACTCACCGAGGGTAATGCTGCCGGCTGCTGAGTGCTCTCACTCACTTCTCTCCAGCCCCTGCCCCGTGGCTGTCCCAAGCTAAGCTGCTTGTTTTCAGCTTAAGAAACAGGGTGTGCAGATGACAAAGTGACAGGCACTTGGGATTACACTCAGGTGTCAATTTGACAATTATGAAGTTAATACTGCTAAGGAGAGAGGTATCCCCAGTTCCTCATTCTTTAGTACCAGCCCAGGCACGGTAATTGGTTTCAGGATTCTCAAACCAGTAAGTTGAGTTCCCTTGGATCTATCTTTGATACTCATCTCAGCTCTGGCACACGTCCTTCCCTATTATCCTTCCTACCTTTCGGGACCATAATGAGGAGGAGGAAGGTGACATGATTAACCATAGATCATTTTCTTCCATGAGCTGAAACAGAGAAACTGTAGCTCTTGCATACCTCTGAGACAGAGTCCTTTTCCAGCCTTCACCCACACCCTGAATGCCGTGAGTTACAAATAGGTGAATGATCTCTTCTTGCCATTAAAGCTTTCAAAACACCCCACCATCATAAACATGCCTACCTGATGTTGTCAGCCAGAACAGAGTTGTACAGATTGCAGTACCTACTGAATTAAAACAGTTGAAAGAGAAGCAAAAACTTCACTGCATGAGGTAGAGCAATCAACACTGAACCTATTGTAAGAGGGTTTTTTCCACTTCCACTTAGTAATTTCTATTATGAGATTCTTCTGATGAGTGCATTTTAAGTTTAAAATGCTCTTTTTTTTCCACTGTTCATCAGCTGCCTCTGTCAAGATGGCACACACTCTGTGTGCCAAGCATATTATTCTCCTGCAACTCTCAACTGGCACCAGTTCTGTAAGGCGTTTAACATAAAAATCCACTCACATTTGTGAAAGGAGTTCAAAAGTTGGAATAAAACTGGACAGAAAACCCTGACAAGAATTTTTGTGAAAATAAATAAGGGTAAGCAACATTTCAGAGGGTTTAATTTAAAGCTTCATCTTCTGGAGACCAACAATTTCTCTGGGCTATTCAAAGTGACTCAGAAGAATTTAGAATGGTCGCAGTTGTGCTAAACTCATGTTTCCTAGCTGAGCATCTTCAGCGTGTATTTAGCTATGTTGAAAATATGAGAGAGGAATAGATCAGGAAAAGGATCTATGCAGGTCTCCACTACTGAGAAAAAATTAAGCTGCCCATGTAACAACTTTCTGAACAAGGCACAGAAATATCAATTTATTCATAAACTTGAGTTAAAATATTACTTAGAAACATTGTTCAACCACAACTAAACCAAAACCAACTTAATAAACTTGTATCCCTTTTGATAAGCAACTAAGATCACAGAGAAGCAGAATTGCCTCACAAGTAAGTCCATCACCATTCAGCATTCAATAAACCCATCACAATCAACAAGAAAGGAAAATCCTCAATATTTTCTTTGAAGATGAAAGAATTACGTCCCCAATTCATCCTTTAATTTTTTTTCCTATTGAATATACTTGCTGTCAATTAAGTTTTCAATTTGGTCCTCTTATTCATAAGAAATGAGTGAAGGGGAAAATCAATTACAGTTAGGAAAATGGAAACTTTCTTTCCTCAGCTCTCTAGCTCTCATGCTCCACAGCAGTTAGACAGTTTGAAAAACATTGCTCTGTTTGCTCTGTTGAGCTATAAATAGGTTCCTTCGAAAGAAGGAAGGAGAGATTGCTCTGTAAATTCAAAGTTCAGTGCCTACAAATGAGACTAGGCACACAATTACAAACTTAGAAGAGCTAGTATAGATAAAGTTATATTTAAAATACTAAGCTGCTAATAAAAGCCCAGATTTGTTACAAGCACTGAGTCGATAGATCCAAAGTGAGAAATGTAGAAGGAATAAAATTCAGAGTCAGTCACTAAGTCCAGACACCAGCTGATCCTGACAAATATAGAGATATTACTAGTCTGAGAATTTTTTTTAAACTAGAGAACCAAAAAACCAAAACCAAAGCCTGACAGTCAGAGCTATCCGTATCTGCCAAATGAAGCTCAAAACCAGCTGTTTGTTTCTGAAATACATTCTTTTGCCATCCTCCCAGCAGCACCCAAACAGGATTTCCTGTATTAAACTCATTTTTCAGCATTAAATACCATGCACAGTGAACCCAGCTTTAAAAATATTGACATTAAGATCATAATGCTTATCCTTTACATAGCTGCTCAGTGATGAGTTCCATTACCTGGAATAAGTACTTCTAAGAGAAAAGTATTACCTCTCTTTTTCCCCAGGTTTCACTATAATTGGAAAAATCCAAAATCTTTTTGTTCAGTTAATTTAAAAATAACAACTCCTGCTACATCCAAAAGCTCCAAGAAGTGCAGGAAGGGAGGAACCTGCGCTGTTGCACTTTCTGGGAGGCTGCTGTTTGGTGGTATCACAACTCCTCAGCTCCACCAGCTCTGCTTTAGACATAAGGACAAAATCCAT
The DNA here is from genome assembly GCA_013398075.1 of Notiomystis cincta. Lineage (NCBI taxonomy): Eukaryota > Metazoa > Chordata > Aves > Passeriformes > Notiomystidae > Notiomystis > Notiomystis cincta. Next base: position 367,548 of record VZRX01001698.1, read on the forward strand.
TTAGGGAACTGAGCGAGATCATACTTGAACATATTGATTCAGTGATAGGATAATTTCTGTACAGTTCCTTTTTTTGTTTTGTAAAAGTTGTCATTTGCTGTAGGAAACAAAAGATTACAATTGCTTATAAGAAAAGCAGAGCTTAAGCTGATTTGGGAAGTGACACCTCTCTCATTGCCAAACAATTACCATTTATTATCTATAACCTTCCTTGCTGCAGTCCAAGATGAATCCTATACATTTGCACTTCATAAATATAGCAACAGTTGCACCCAGGAGCTGGTCCCACACAGCAGCTGTGCTGTAAAACTGAATCAGAGAAATTAGGCACCAAAACGATTGCCCACAGCATCAGCTGGCACATCCTCCACAAGCACAAGGCTGCCTCTACAGCACAGCCCTGGCCACCTCGTGCCACCAAGCAGCTGGTGAGTCACCTGCTTTCTCATGTCCTCTGCAGCAAACTCTCTCTGTGCAGTACCTCACTAGAAATATGGTTTGTGAACATTCTGATTCCATTCGTCTGCCTTCACCTTTTTCACTAATTCTGTAAGCACTTCTCTGTCCACTACTCCCCTCTCCAGGGTCTTCCAAATTCCAGGCCAGAAAAATCACAAGTCATCACAATCATCTTGGTCTTCTTTACTTCCTTCCACTAAATTATGCAAATACAACAGAGCAGCATCCAATAAAGCCAATCCTCCCTGTAGCTCCTTTGATTTCAAACTCAGAACGAGGAGGTTTAGGGACACCTTGGCAGGACCATCAGCTACGTTACAGCAAGCATTGAAAGTTAGAGGGTGAAAGCAGGTAAAGGGTTACAACGAGAAGGTGAGAAGCAAAACAGTTCTAAGTGAGACTGAGTAGGAGCTAGGCAAGCCCTTAAAGGCTGCCTTCAGGAAGGGTTACAGACCAGCAGAACTATCTTTGGCGGCAACTCATTCCAGGGAGACAGAAATTAGCGGTCATTTTTGGTTTACTCTGTAGAAATTAATTTTCCTTCACCCATGCTGTTCCAACAGCCCTGCCAGAAACTCACATAATGTAAATTATACATTTGATGCACTGAAATGTATTGCTACAAGTGTTTGTTTCACATTCCTTACCACACTGCAACACATACCAACTGTTTTCCAACACTCTGAGACTCCAGGGCGACCCTAATACCTGGTAACAAACCTGTGCCCATCCTAATGCTACAGTCAGCTTTGCAGTTTGAGGTTTACATCTTTTGCCAGCACTCATACAACCCCAGTCTTCCTCAATCATGATGCATATTTGGTAATCAGTTCTTGATAATGACATTATTTGGACTGCACATTCTTTGGGGAAAAGCAAAGTTTTGTTGTTTGAAAAAAATTACATGATTTGAGCAAAGATGAAGCCATAAGACTGAACATAAGCATATCCTAAAGTAAGTTAGAGCTTCCAGAAATATCCATACTCCTGTAATGAGTTGCATTTTGTCTGAGTACATTGAAGTTGTCGACTGTTGGGTTTCTCCCCCAGATAGGACAGGCATGCTTCATTTTCATTTGTTTTCAGACAGAAAACACTATAAGAAAATATCTTCCATTAAATTATTCTCCAATTGGCATTTAGACTGTATAGTATTCTGAGGCTAAAGGAACTAAACTGAAAGAACAGAATAAAAGAACTCATTCTTATTGAAAGACAGGTCTTTACTACTAAAAAACTGAAGAGTTTCCATTTGCAAATATCTCTCTTCCTGCTTGGTGAACCACCCCCTGAATCTTCAAGAAAACAAAACTAATTTTTTTTTTTAAAGCAAATATCCATGATATTTTTTATATTATGAACAGGATGCATTTTTATTTGGAACTGCACAAAAAAAATGGAGATGTAGTCACTGTTTTTAGACATGCTACAGCAACATGAAAATATTTTCACAAAAACAAAAGCCAAGAAGTTATCTGACTAATGACCTTTAATGAACTCTCAAGTTCCCTTGGACAGCATGCATTACCATACATCTTTTGTTTGGGGTGAAGTATCTCACTTTCTCTCTCAGCGAAAATCAAGTATTTATTTTTATAACATTTTGTATATAACAAGGCCATGAAATCAAGCTACAGACCTGACATACCTTATTATAAACTCTTACAGGTCATTGCCCACATTGTCCACAATGGACTATGGAAACAGAGGGAGAACACACTCCTTTAAGGACAGGTTTTGGGAAAAGAGGAGCTCAGAGGTTAAGGTGATAGCTGGCAGATGCCAACAAATACATTTAAATACATATATTCAAGAACCACAGTTTTATTGGAAAGCATCTGAGCAAGGTATATAGTTCCTATCACCAAGGTCAAGCATTACAATATCTCGACTAAAATACAGAACTGCAAGCTAAATGAATTCACAAGGTTGGGACCAAAGAGGGCTATCTTTTTATACCTCATTTAATTATCCAACAAAAACTGCACACACATACTTTTTCCTAAAAATATTTTGTTTCATATAGTGGCATAAGCACACCACATGGCTCAAGAAGCCCTACTACAACTACTTAGAAAAAAATTCTTATCTATTTTTTCACATTAATTAGGTTTTAAGTCAACCTGAAGCTTGTCTACAGAGAAATTGCAAGGGAGTTCATGCACTGTGATATATTTAAAATATTTCTGAACATGTATATAAGGAGTATCAAGGTTGTAACATCAAAAATGCAATTGTAGGATGCAGCACAGACTTCCCTGTGGAGAAAGACACTGGCATTTCAAGAGCTCTGTTTATCAAGGTGGTTATTCTTAGGAAGTCCTGCACCTGGGAAAATGACAGAAGTAAGAAACACATACAACGGAATATTTCAGGACCATAAAAATTTCAGCTAAGGCTCCTAAAATATCAAATATAGGGAAGGTGCCATAAAAAAGGTCTTTTACATCAGGTCAATATCAACAAGGACAGAACTAAGTCTTTCACTTTTGCAGGTGAAGAGTACTTCGTCTGCCATTGAGACTTGTTAACTTGTTCTCTAATTACACTCTAATATTAAACTTCTACTAATTTTTCTCCCACAATATTACTCTCTAGCTTCTTTAAAAGTTGAGACAATGGAAGTATCACAAAAAAATCCATCTCAAAGAGATTGCTAGGATTGGTAACTTTGCTATTACTAGGCAGTACCACAAAGATATTATAGCAAGTTAATAAGCCCAGAGCACAAGAATATATTTGCATACTTATTTTACAATGTTTACTTCCTTCCTATTTGCTGCACAAGTGAGCTGGCATTACTTCTTGCAATTAAATCCTGCATTTTAAATAACAGCATAAAATTGCATATATTCCACCCAACACAAATCAGGCCTCTCCTGAAGCCACAAAGGCTGCTTTTCTTCTGTCATTCATTTGTCCAATATGCAAAGCATAGCTGTCAATCAGTTACCATCCCTGACAGCATAATTGCTGAAGAGAACGTGGAAAACATGAGGAGGGCTGGGACCAGAAGAGATACCAGCAACATTCCTCCTTGCCCACTTTAGCACTAATTTAGGATTCTTCTTCATTAAGATTCCTTTCCAATCACCATTAGAGCAAAACAAAGAATCCACAGAGGAAGGTTGAAAAGGCCTGGAAAGCCAGCACTGCCAAAGAAGTTTGGGTTGTACCACTCCTGCTCATTTCAAAAGCAAGCAGTAGCATCATTCACCAATGGATGCTTCATCTTTCAGGAGCTGGTTTGTCTTTACCAATGGCTCCAAGATTCTGCTTTCTGACTTCCCACCTGGTCTGCACTCCCCTCTCTCAGCCTGAACACACATGCAAGTTTTCCTCTGTGAATGCCTAACAAAACTACACCTCACTGAATGAATGGCATCTTTCTTCTCATTTTGCTGCCGCAAAACTCGTTTGAAAAATTTTCAGGTGTCCGTCTCATGTGAAATAATACCACCCTTGTGGCACTTGAGTAAATATTTAAGTTCATGGAAGTTATTTAACATCAATGCAGCACACAGGAGCAGGAATTTGTCTGGAGTCATGATCCGCATCAGAAGATACAGAGGCTTCCATAAATCATGATGCAACGGAAACGACATTTTTGACTACTGGGAAGCAGCCATTCCTTACAGGACCCAAAAGTACCTTTTCTTTTCAGTCTATTCAGACTGGAAGTACAGCTTTTACCAAAATTAAGAAATACTGGCGCATACTAAGACATTTATTTTTTTTTTAATAACTCCAAGCCCTGTTTCTAATCCCTAATTCAAAATTTTAAAGGAGGAAATAAAAAAAGAGACTCTCTATAGCCATATCCAGTTCCAGGCTTTGTAACTATTTTAGTATCCATGATCTAAAAAAAACCTTTAGCATGTTAAAAAAATTATTTTGAAAATTTTAGAAATATCATTGACTTGCACTTGGCTAACTCTCGGCCTTGAAAATATCAGCCATTTATTATCTACTATTAAAATTTTATATTATCTAAAGAATTTCTGGTCTTCTTACAGAAGGTTATTTATATTCCACTTCCTGAAATGGAAATTCAAAGTTTCCTGAGATAAAAGTGTTTGTGACTCACTGCGGGGGTTTTGCAAGACACATCCCTTTAAATCTGAGCAAGTCAGGCGGTCTGGGTAGCTTATATAAACCTGAAGAAAAACATTTTCTCCAGGTCCCACCAATCCACCCATTTCCAGAGTTCTATTTTCAATCCAGCACAACTCGTGCTTTGATAGTGACAGCACACAAGTAAAGGATGTCGCCTGACTAATTTCAAGTGCTGCAAAATTTCTAACTTAGAAATACTATAAAGTTATCTTCTACATATAAGGAAGAAATTTTTTTTTTTTTGATGATGAGGCCAGTGAATGACTGGCATGTGGTTTTCCAGAGGAGTGGTAGATGCCCCTTCCCTGGACACACTCCAGGTCAGGTTGGCCAACCTGACTAGATGGCCTTTAAAGGTCCCCTCCATCCAAAACATTACATGATTTTTTGGGCTTCAGAAAAAAACAAAAACAGTATTTCAGATGGCAACAGAGGGAAAGTGAACTTGCAACACCTGAAAGAAGCAGTAGAAGCAATTTTGGATCATGTCCTCTCTTTCTCTTCTGTGGAAACACAGGAAAATAGATGAAATCTTTGCAGCTTTGTTTAAAAGACAATAAATTCATTCTGATGGCCTCAGCTGCACTTTCAGAAAAACCTTTTGCTAGTATATTTACAACTAATGAAATTTAAAGAAGTGAAACATCTCATAAGCAAACTCCACTAGTTTAGACAACTTAAGAAGCTGCTGTATGACTAAATAAAGTATATTTCTCTGCTTAGCAGAGGGAAGGAATTTCCCCTCCCAACGCCCTAAAGGCTTTTGATGCATTTCTTTTCCTTTTCACGGAAGAAATGATTAATAGCTATGGCTTAAATCCAATGTACAGTTTTGGCAGCTGCTGATGGACCACTCCATCTACTTGCTGCTCCCTCTTTGCTACGCTCAACACGTGCTGTTAAATGCATGCTGTCAAAAGTGCTAAAATTATTCACTTTTAAATGTGGCAAATCTAGATTGTGACTACTTGAAGAAGTTGCTTCTTAACTGCAGGTGTAGAAAACAAACATTTTTCCTGTCAAATATGGCATGTCAGCTTTCAAAGTATATAAAAAGTACCAACAGGTGAAAAAAGTTGTAACTTTTTCCACTGTCTACAGAGCAAGCTGTAATCAAACAAATTGCAAACCTTCCTATGCGCAACAACACAGCCAGGAAAACAAGCTCTTACGACTACTGGAAGTCTATTTTTTGCCTCCACAGTTTACACAAGTAGCATTGTCTCTAAAATTACTGTTTAGCTATGATGGAAAAAGATCTGTTTTCAGATTACCAAAATAAAACTTCTCCCTCGAGTACAGTCTGGAACCAAGAATTAAGAAAAACTTTATTTAAGAGATTTATGTATTTAAGAACATAATGCCATGATTTTTGTTTCAATCCCTTGCATGCAATATAGCCTTTCAGAGAACAAGAGCATCCCAAACACAAATACAGATGCTACTCCTAACACTCCAAGAGCATTTAAAGTCAAATAAATGCTTGGCTGTCTGAAAATACCAAAGAGCAAATGCATTTCATTTCCAATGGCAACCCAAGGTTGAGTCTTTGTCAGATTTTAGGATATGTTCCTGAACAGAAAGAAGAGAGCCTATAAGCTTTACTGTTAAAGAACAAATTGGAGATAATGTGCATCTTGAAGTGTTATTTATTTTCTTCATACTTTCAAGTTTTATTTGATGTATTAATTTTTAATGTTGCTCATGTTTTGAAGCTAGCAGTGTATTCAATGCCAGCACAAATAATTTCCTTCTGTTTTCTTTCGGTTTGCCTGGTTTTAAGTAGAAAATTAAAAATGTAATTATTCCATGTAAGGACATTTCACTGAAATTGGAAGCTCTTGCTTGTTTTAATTGACATTAGTTGTGTTGATTTCAATTTCAAATTGACATAACCAGCTTTTAAACAATAAAAAAGTAAGTATTTAAATACTTTAAATTTGTATTTAGAGGTATGATATTGTCAATGAAAGTGGGACAAAACCATTAACTAGCTCTCAAGCTCTTGGCTACAATCACAGCTGGTAGCCAAGCCTAAACATACAGAAAGGTTGCTTTTCTTATTAATCCACTAAAAGTATGTCTGGTCTCCCCATAGGAAAATTTTACCATCCTCCTCAAACCATACCAATCGTGGATCTGTGGATTCCCCTCTCTCCCCTTAAAACAGCAGCACTTCTTTTTGAAAGACATGCCAGAGCAGTAAAATCAGAAATAATACTACAAAAGGCCCAGTCAATCCATCCTCCTGAAATACAGTCATTATTCCAATCTTTACTTTTAAGTCAGCCTGCCTAGTGGTGTCATATAGGAATATTTACCACCTTGGCATTCTTCCCTCAGCCTTTTTGCTCTCCAAACACAGTTTGTAGTGAGCTGCACCATATTTTTGTAATCTATCACAAAGTTATAGGACTGTTTCAGTTTCCCGTATGAATAGCAGCATGGGGAGATGAGACATACCTATTGACACCATAGACATCCAAAAATTAGCTTAATTAGCTAACAGTCATTTAATTAGTCATTAATTAGCTTAACAGTCACTTAATTCATTGGTGAAGTAATACTTGTACAGAAAGAGCAAGGAGACTACAAACACTTCACTACATTTTATTAAAATGAAAGCTGTTATTATCACACCTACACTCTCTCTCTCCAGGCAGGTCTATAAAAATAACAGCCTGCAAAGCAGTCAAACCTAACTGACACAAGTGGAGACATTTCCAAAAGCTGCTTTGCCAGTGCAGTCAATGTCTCGGCTCAGAACAAAACGAGTATTTGCTGACGTGACACGATCAGAAGAATTTTTGCTCGTGTGAAAACTGATCAGAGCATAAGCAAGACTGGTACCATTGTACAGGAGAGCATCACTGACATTCCTCTTCCTTCTGAGCATCTCAGTCCAGACATGATAAACTCCCACAACCTACTGCATTCAATTTAAATATGATAATAGAGACTATTAAATCAGTGCGTGAACAGCTTTGCCAATGCAATTAATTTAAATCATGGAGATGCTCAAATCAAATTACAATTAAAGCACACTTCTACCTGAATCTGAATGAAAACAACAAATAGTGGAGAGGAAAAAAGAAAAAGAAATAAGCTAAAAACTGGTCATACTGAAAAAGCTCTTCACACAATTTTTTGCAATAAAAGATATGCACATGCTTCCTTCTGTAAATGAGGCTACCTTAAAACTTATCTCGGTTGTATTTACACAAAAACATGGGACAAATAGCTATAAACTAAAGTCTACTTCTTTCTCCTTATATAACCTCCCTCTGAAAGTTAGTTTCTTCTGCCACTACAGTAAATGAAACAATATGTGTTTTTAAAGAACCACAGATCAAGTGCCAAGTGCTGGAGGGGACAGTTAACAGAGGCAGAAAAAGAAGCTACCTGGAAGCATGCACCACGTACTCTGACCTCCTGTCCTCTTCTATTTCATTCCTTTTCCTGTACTACTCATCTGGGGCTTAGCCTTTAAAAACCACTAACCTCTTAAAAAGACATTGTTCTGGTAAAGTGGTTAATATTCATCTGCTACATGTGAAAATGTCACATACAGTAGTACCTACTCTGCTGGCTGTTAGGCTGCTTCTGGCGAACATCACTGCACTTCATTATTTAACAACTTCCTCAGAATTCAGAAACTGTCTGGACTAGTGGACTGAAGGTTATTAACATTTTAAAATGCCTGCAGCTAATATTTCCAAGTTGTCCAAGACAGTAATTATTGCCCACATTATTGTTAAATATTAGCACCTGGTCATATGATAGAATCCAACATAGATTTTCAAGCTGGACTTTACATTTCTTTTGCATACAAGCACTTTTTCCCCCTAAATAAGCCACACTAAATTCCTCTTAAGACATACAGGACAAAATATCAGTATCACATTACCTTTCTTGGGTTTGGTTAATGGAGGATATCCCCTTAGGAAGAAAAGGTCACATTAACATGGAAAAACACTAATTGTATACAGAATGCATTCTAGAGAGTTACAGGATGCTCTCTTCATTCTGAAGGGGGAAAAAAAATTACAGATAGTTATTTCCACTAAAGCCTTCCACAGACACAGCACAGTGATATTCAGGTTGATGCACAGCACCTTATCTAGGCAAGAGAAAAACATTCACTTCCATCAGCAACAACCACGTCCATATGCACACCTTGACTCAACCAGCATAACTCTGAGAAAATTCTCTCCCCACTTCTAGTTAGCAAAAAGGGTCAGAGATGAAACTGTAGCAGGTTCCCTAACAAAAGTCTGCTCAAGTCTCCCAGATTGCTAAGACAGTTTCACTAATGATCATTTTCTGCCACCGTCAAGATTGACTGGTGAAAGTTTTTATCTCATCCTCACAATTTTGTATATTTTTACAGACTAACCATGGAGAACTAAGAACCCACATAAACATAGGTCATAGCTACCCAAGACTGTGATTCGTACACCTTCACTTACCAAGTCAAACCACAGGACCTGGAAGATACACAAAAGTAAGTTTCTCCTGAAAATAAATGCACATGGGTGGCAGACAGACAGGGTTGGAAAAAGCTATTGTGGTATTTTCAAATTACTTTTTAAATTACTCAGCTAATTTAAATGGCGGTAAGGTCCCTCCAAACAGCAGCCTACCACCAAAGAGCCTTAAGATCTGCCTTCTGAAGCATCATCCAAAAAGCCTTAAGATCTGCCTTCTGAAACAGGCAACATCTTTCAGTTGTCCACAGGGTAGCAATTACAGACAAGCTGTAGTGCAGAAACACAAGAAGATTTTTTCCTCTACATTGCTATCACTGGAATTGTATTGTAACTGTATTGTAACTTCCAGAGATGCTCAAAGGAACTGGACACAAAAATCCACATCAGAGTTCATTTATAAGAAGTCAAATTATCTGGAAAAGAGAGCACTCAAGTCCCCAGCTTGATGTCCCAGCTCTAATGGCAGTAGACAGCAAAGCAGCCTGGCATAAAAACATCTGTTTACATAAGCAAAAATATATCTTTACCTTCCACTCTAAGTTTTCACTGACTCTTAAAGCATTTCTTAGTATCCAAATCCACAATTTTGCCCACCTTTACTTTGTCGAACAAGCAGCAGCTCACGGAAAATCCAAGAGATGAAGCTTTACTTCACGAAACTATTTGGAAATCCAACTAAATACCTCCAGGGTTACACTAAAAATTAATAATACTTGATTCTGGATGCCACCTATATTTTTAAAGCTGGAATATGGCATTTGAATAATTTACTTGCCAGCTGATTTTCCAGATTACATCTTTAACAGACATGGGGAAAGACTGACAAACTGCTACCCACAATTCCAAATACGAAATACTGATTTGGAAAGTACATCCTCATTCTTATAGTCATTTATGGTATTTTACAGTCCTCCTACGCAAAGAGGAGAAGTTTTGTTTCCTTTCTTAAAGACATACTTTATTTGTTCAAACTGAGCATAATTATGAAATGTTAGATCTGCATTAACAGTTACTGTAACTCACACTAAGTGGAGACAGCATCGTGAGAACAGAATAACAAAAAGCCCTCCACAACTGAACATATAGAGCATATTCCTGCTGTTTCAAACATTCCACACTGCCAAGTAATACCATTTCAGTGTAGCTGTGTTAGTTCCAGTTGCCCTCACACATTTATTCATAATGCAAAATAAAACAAAACCAAAGAAACCGCACACACCCCACAGGACAGAAAGGTCATTTTCTTGATTTTATCCAAGTGCAAACAGATGTTTGAATAGAGTAGTTTTTTTAATATAAACACAATCAGAAACCATTTCTAAAGTATGTCATTTCAGAATTGTGTTGTTGTTACTGGGAACTTTATTTTTTAATAAAAAGCAAATGTAAACTACAAACTATTGATTGAATAGCAATCTCATAAGTTACAAGCCAAGAAAAAAAAAACCTAGGGCTTTTGTTTTTTTTTTTTTTTTTTTTAATTTCAGCATACGAAGAGATGTCAGGGCAATTGCTAACCCACCCTTCAGATTTTGACACTACATGGGATTTATAAAAAGGGTGGGTTTTTAGGCTGAAGGAGGAATCTGTCCATAAGCAGCAGCAAGTACGCTTTAGTGCTTCTGACAGGCTGAATTCCGTTTACCCCTTAAAGCATTTTTCTTGCATTGTTCATCACCAAAGTGAATAATTTTACAATTTTAGAAAGCTGAGTCCTACCAGCACAAAGCAATCAGAAATAAAGTTACACACACAGAAAGCCTGCAACTGTGAAGAGAATAAGAAGAGCAGAGAGGATAAAACAGCAGAATGAGAAGAGTAATCAAGGGAGGGGGGAAATTTAATATTACAGTTGATAATAACTGGGAGATTCTCAGCTGGAAAAAGGAAAAAAGCCTTCTGCTCATCAAAGAAACAAAATTGGGTGATAGTGGTATAATGTGCAAGCTGAAAAACACAAAAGATGACCCACTATTATCCCTCCCACTATGGAAGGGATGCTGTATTAACTACTGCAACATTTTTAGTGTATCTGGCTTCTTATCAGGTCACTATCTCACACCTACCTGGAAGGTTCTCACTATTTTCTTTATCTGTTTCAGATCAAAAGACAATTTTCTGGTTAGCAGGTGGTCTCACACATCACCTATTTACACACAGAGATCTCTTTTGTAGTTTTTCATCTTTTCCCTTTTTTGTTTGTTTGTTGGTTGCTTAGTTAGTTTGGAGGTTTTTAATTACAGGAAAAACCTTTAGCAAGGTCTTCACAGAATATCATCTTCTCCTGAGAAGATTAATTAAAATGGCAAATTAATCCTCCAGGAATAATTTCCTTTTTATATTATCAAAGTAAAGATTTTATGAGTGAATTAAGCTGGAATCTATTTGAAAAGCTACTGCATGTGAGTGTTTGTCCCTGAACAGCAGGCTCCTAACTAAAATCTTCTAAATGACTCATGATTGCAGCATCTCCAAGTTTTGTAAGTGTACTCTGAGCAGGTTATCCTTCCAGAGCAGCTGCAATGCAGGCATTGCAGGGCCACTCTATCCTCAGAGCTGGAATTTGCTGAAATGACTCAACACCAAGGAGCCACTGCTGAACACCGTGGTGCTGCCTGCAGACCACCACACTTGATGGTCTGTCACTGGAGGCAGTCATAGATCATCTACAGACACTACTTCGTCATTTTTCACTCCTTACAGACACTATTTTGTCATTTTCTTCTTGGGGAAGAAAAAAAAACAAACCCACACATCCATCTCAAAAGACAAATGTCCATTCTGATGTTCCAGACAGCAGATACAAAACTAAGAAGCAGAGCAGCAGATGCAAAAAGGATCACCTTCAGCACATGCAGCCTCCTGCCTTACTTTAAAGCTACCAAATACACTTATCAAATGGAATAAAAAACCACTCATTTTAACATGCAACTAAGTTCCAGTGGTTTCAAGGCCAACTTTCAACAGACAGCAAAGCACCTGAAAAAAATGCTTACCATCCCTCAACAATTTAGAGCTGGAAGGCAAGACAGAAGTTAGGTAGATGTTAGAGGGGGTTTTTGTCATAACTGTAGGTTCCTGTATTTTTAAACAGTTAGAAATAGGAATAAATGAAAAACATGAAAGCAGCTAATTATTATGGTGAGTACTTGAAATCAAAAGAAAAGTTATAAAAACAAAAGGTTACTCTTTGTTTGCAGAGTATATAGAATAATTTGCACAAGAAAAAAGGAGCAGGTCCACTAGTTCACAAAACCCCTGATCACTGGAACTTATATACTGGAACAACACTTGGAGTTTTATCCCCTCTGTTAGTTAAATACAGAGTTAAAAACTGATATGCCAGTTATCAGGGCACCAGAAAGGTCAAAAACAGGATCAATACAGAAAAATACTTTGTGATTGTTTCTTAAGAAATGCCACATTACTTTCTAGAAAAAATTTAGAACATTCTGTTCAGAACTTTGAATTTCAATAGCTAAGAAAGCTTTCAGACATACAGAGCTGCCTTCATAAGCCTCTTTCAACTGGCACTGCACACTGAGGATGAGACAGTTAAACAGTGCCAATTAAACTCACCGTTTGTTCTCCTGAAACCTGCTCAAGACAACACATTGCAAAGTCTCCTAAAACAAAATGCAAACTACTAACCACTAATCAGATCCATTATAAAAATTCATACAAAAAACAGATACACAAATATGAATTTAAACAAAATGTTCAACTACTGCTGACAGCGCTAATTCTAAATATAGCTTACTGCATATGGAATACAAAACAATATAAAACAAAGTCTAATGACAGAATAGTCATTATAGACTACATAACATACTGTCAAACCCACATTTCTAAAAGGAGGAGTTATTTGCCATCAGAGGTTTCAATAAGTAACATAGGTTTAAATAAATTTTAGAGGGGGAACATCACAAGACTTGGGTGCATGATCCTTGTTTAGTTAAAGACTTTAATCATGTCTTCAAATATAACTTCATTTTAAATTTCTTATTTTTTCCTCAGATGTACTTTACAGTGCATGCTTGCTAAGTGGTCGTACCTCAGGCAAAAAAAGTTCAGTTGTACTGCTGCATAAACAATAGTGCAAACTTGAATGACTAAACAGGGCTGTCTGTGAGAAATCAATCCCGAATTTAAGACCTTGCACTGAACCCTGACTATGAAAAAAATAGTTATTTAGTTAAAAGCCTTCATTGCACTCCCACATCTTTGCTGCCCTCAGGATTGCTGTACACTCTCAGAAGACTAGTTTAAGTGGTTAAGACTTTTGTTTGTAAGTTGGGGAGAACCTCTTTCATACACCAGAACTCCCAGAAAAAGTATGTGTTTAATGACCATTTGTTTGTTGTTTTCATGACCTCCAAGGTGGAAGAGACCTTTCACACCTAAAACCCCTCATGACCTTAGATTTTTGGTAGAAGCGTGGAACAGATGAGCATCTCCTCTGAGTACAAATGTATCCCTATGTAAAACAAAGTCCTTAAGGTCATCTGAAAATTTAAATGGGAAATAAGTCCCACCAAATTGGATACAGCCTATGTTCCCCTGCCCCCACATCCCATTCCACGTGTAGACTTTATTAAAAGAAGAAATAATTGAAACTGAAGTGGTTACTGTCTTTTGCAGTCTTTTGCATTTTAATCAGTCACATAACTGTTGAGAAAACCAAGAGATGGTTTTTAAAAGTTTCATTTTTGGAGGTGAACCAGTGCATGCTAGAGTCACAGCATGATTCTGCAGAGCTGAGGATCTGTGTTTCATTGTGGAAAAATACTTTCTGTACAGTTCCTTTTGGGAAGGAGAGGGGAGAGGACATGCCAGAAAACCACAACAAGTAGCATTTTTGGAGGAAGGAACTTCCTGACCTTAGCTTTCAGATAAATCCCAAACTGAAGACATCTATAAATAGAAGAAACAGGAAAAGAAATCAAGTAAGATATCAAATGTCACTTGTATAAAGCAGAACATTCCTTTCTCCTTAAAAGAAACTGTGACACAGTTTTCCTAAAGCAATGCACAGTGTGCAAATATCCACGTCTTACCACCCTAGAGACTGGCCCAGCTATTTCTTCATTATCTCCTGGCTCATTTTACAACCAATTTAGAAATATTCTTCACTAGTGTTCATAAGTAACATTCAAACCTTTCAACACATTCAGGCAACTTACCACAGACTCTCAAAACCATTTTGTCACATTAAGTTTAACACATTATGATATGGCAGCAAAACTTAATAAGCACGGCTTCTATTTTATGTGTTTTGCAGAGTTGGCAAGTTTCAGATTATTTCCTTTGAAACGAAGATTACCCTGGAACAACCAGGGTAGGTAAAGTTATCTTGAGAATGGCATTTCAGCAGCTATCTAATAGCAGAAGGGACAGGCCAATATTTGGCTGACAAATTGTGATAAGGGTGCTCTAAAAATAAACAGCAACTTATGAGGCACCAAATACCATGAAGCTGTGGCTATGGGTTTTTGGTTTTTTTTTAATATAAATGGAAACCTCATGCAGTAAACCAAGGTGCTTTGCAAAGTTACTCGTGGTTAACAGAAGTAATACTTCACCTAAAAGCTATTTATGAAGGTTGGGGCAACCATTAGAGCACCTGTTTCAGACAGACCTCCTTTGTTCAAAAGAAATGTAAGGTAACTCGCATGCTGGAACGTGGGCCAATGTCAACAGCAAATCCAACTGGATTTATGGAAGCTGTGTCACTATAAACTGTGTTACTTTCGTCATGGCTAAACGTTCGTCTACTATCAAGCCAAGATGGATTGTAAAAAAGTGCCATTAGTTTCTCTTCACTTTTAAATTCACATAAAGTATCCATTCACATAAGAACATTAGACCTCAAACAGCAATGTTTGCTTATCAAGCTGGTAAAGGCAGAAATCTGACATACAACAATTCCAATGATGACAGACTCGAAGTATTTGTACATTTTGTTTTAGAAGTGAAAAATAACTTGTATAAGGTACACTGTATTGCAATTTATAAATAAAGGGGAGTTTCTTTCCCATTCAGAAATAAATAAATGTGAAATAAATCATTAGCTAAGTGTGAAATAAATCATTAGCTAAATCATCCTGCTCTAAGTGCTCACCTAATAAGAAAAATACCTGAAGTGATGACTAAGGCAAAAAATTCAGAAAGCACTCCAGTAGGGGTTTGGAAAGGGAGAAACTACAGGACATGGAATTAGTAATACTGAGGTTCAACCATAGCACAAGGCTAGATACAAAGAATGACTACCAGAAGGGAGGAGGACTCATAATTTGCCTGGACATTCAGAAACATACTTCAAAAATAAGTATCCTATCCCAAAACTCAATTTTCTTTGCTTTGGGTTATTGGAACAGTTGTACAAAGCTAACAGAGTGTTCCTACACCATCATGTCATGAATTGTGTCAATCTCCTTTTCCAGCAATATCACGTAGTCTAGAACTTTTTCAGCTATGAAAGTGATATCCCTCTAAAAGTTATCTTAAATTAAAGAGCTGTACAAGACTCTTAAAGAGAATTTAGGACTAGTGGAGACCAGCTATCCACCAATACTCAGCCTGGTAAAATACATGCTAATAGCACTAAAATAGGCAGCTGTCTGAAATATAGCAGAGATGGAACATACTCCTCTCTTCCACCTTGGCAAACACCTACAACACAGCTACAACAACCATCATCCTTCCCTTGGCACTGTTACCTCAAGCCATTTTTAACAGCTGAGCTGGAATTGTGCTGCCATCTGATAGTTTGTTCAGTGGCCTACGACCAAGGAGCTGGCATCTTCCAACTAAATCATCTTGAATTAAAACAAGGCACTGGTGCTAATTAGCAGCTTTCAGCAGTAACGGAGAAGCCATGACAAGGACGGAAACTCAATTACCCTCGTTCCAGCAAGCGCCTGTTCCTGGTCAGCATGTAGCTGGCAGAGCCACTTGTGTTTCCACACCTATGGCACATGTCTTTGAGCCATACTTCAGTCTTTGGATCAGACCACTGCAGGCCGTTCACACAGAGGTCTGAGCTTTTGTGCTTTGTACAAATTTGTAAAAAATCCATTGAAGATGCCCAACAAGCTGGATGCACTATGTAGCCATGTGTACCATAGGATCAACAGAGAACACGAAATTCAGCTCAGACTGAGACCCTCACAACTACTTTCCTGTAACTCAGAGAGAAAACTGCCTCACTGGGAGTGTTTACCATCTGCTCACCAGCTCCTGAGCTGAGAATATATTCAAGCTACTTAGTTACTGCACTAATAGAGTTTAGAGGGAGACACCACCTGAACACCACTCATCGTTAACCAGCGCAAAACCTTATTTCTTGTTTCATACTCAGATAGGGCATCATCTATGAGCTACATTCCCATTCATTGTTTTTCTTAAGATAATATAATCCCAATCAGTGGGCTGCTTACTGCCTTCATTGACGAAACTGACGGTTATTAGCCACTCTCAACGGCAAAATGTGTCAGGATCAACTACATCACTTCAGGTTTCAGCATCTTGTTATGAATTTAGCAGCTGAGATAAAAGCCCAACTACATTACACACCTTTGCCAAACACTCTGCTTCAGCAGCACCCAGGACCTGCTTTTTTCTTCCAGTTTTTGTCTCTTTTTGGAGACTGTGGTTCCTCCGGAGTTGAGGAAGAATTCCACAGGCAGAACTCCCGTTGTGGTTTAGGAACAGTTTTCCCCAATTTAGTGTTCTCATGGAAACATTCCAAAGCACATGGCACTCACTCACTCTCCCCTTCCTTTCCCCTGCAGCAGGATGGAAAGGGGCATCGGAGGCACCAAAGGTAAAGATCAGAGGTTGAGATCAAGAGATAAGAACAACCACATTTTAATTTTGCAGTTGATGGCATATAAAGTTCAAAGCTATTTCAACATGAAGTACCATCATACATAAACACAGTAAAACACCACAACTTTGAAATACTGACATAGCTATTTAAACCAAAGTCCATATTTTTCATTACTATAGCTATGGCACATTCAAGAACTGCCTGAGCTACTGAGAAGTCAGCAATGTGGTGCTGTGTTCTGGCAGCACCTGCCTGTTCCACTGCACTGGTGAGGGAAGTCGCTCCAGACACCCACAGCACCACTGGCAAGGGACAAAAGAAATCTGTAATATTGCATGGACAAGCCCCTCTCTCTCTCTCTCTCTCAGTTCAAAATATATCTAAATATTTACTACCACATATGCTGTGTATTCTGACATCTTCTAACAAGCAGCAAAACTGGCAGAACCATTCCAAGGAGCACTGGCCACTCACACAATGCAATGTGCAACTGATTTCTGCAAGGTCATGCATTTTGAGGAAATGCTCTGTGCGGGCGAGGGAATGGTTTCCTGACAAGATTAAGCACTTACCTCAAAGTCAAAACAAAAACAATAGAAGGGACATATTTTAGGTATGTCCCAACAGACTTCACATACCAAATGGAAAAATGTGTACGTCTCTTAACTTGCATGCCAATAAAATTAAGCGTCAGTCCTTTGTTTTGCCCCCAAGAAGAGTCCACCAGCATCCAATTTTCAAGTACTATACAAAAAAACCAACATAAATATAGACAAGATTCAGGATAACAACATAGGATAGCATCTCCTCCACCCACATCAGTGAATGCAAAGGTAGGATTACTAGCCAGGCTTCTTACCATTGCTATATTCCACTAGGGAAAAAAACTTGGAGCAAGAGACTTCCTACAAAAGTTTCTTTTGACGCTAATCCTCAGAACAAACAAAAATAGAAGCAATCCCGTGCACACACCCCATAAGTTAAAAAATATTCTCATTTTAAGAAATTCATCAAGAATAAATAATGTCATAACATTACGCCCAGTTTACTTTTTTTTTATACTTCTAGGCAGTGTTTGAAAATGGAGCACCATATACTCTCTCGGAGAAGTTAAACTATTTCAGAGGTTCCCACACACAACCATAAGCATTTATTTTCAATCTCTTGTATCAGGTCTTCACACCTTCAGCTGCACCAATACAAACAATTGAAGCCACAATCTAAACCAGACTGAGTCACTTAAATTTTAGAAAGCAAAAACCCTACTCTGCTATCTCTCAAAAGTTCCTTCTCTTTTGTTCAGCTAATAAGATTGTACCACTTATCCTGTGTATATTGTAGCCTCACAAACAGCTGGATGGGCAGGAATGAGGCAGCAGAGAACATCAGCATGGGAAACAAAGTGAGTGAGCTGCTTTGGTGGGTGCCTGGCATCCAGCCAGCACCAACTCACTACAACTAGCTTTGCTGCTGAAGAAACACGATGTACCACAAAAGATTTAGCCTTGGTTTCAGCAAGGCAAACCTCAACCAGATATTGGTACAGCCCTGCTTTCCCATCAACTGCTTACAAACCACATTTGTGTAACATTCTTTCTCACCCCTCTAAGTTTTGAGTTATTTTTTGCATAACAGGGCAAAAAGTGTGAATGACTAATTTCAGATGGAAAAGGCTATATCAATATTTTTTTCTCAGCTACAGTAAAAGTAAAATAAAGATGGGAGACCAGTATCCCTAAGAATACAGAACTGCAAATATAAACTAAAAAACAAAACAAAACAACAAACTACTAAGCAAGCAATCCATGGGGAACAGGAACCTTCCCTTTTAGAAACCCAAAACAACTACATAATAAATGTTTTTATTAAGCAAAGTTTATTTTAAGACATACAAAAAGCAAGCAAACAGAAACAAACAGCCCAGTAAAGACAGTCAACAAGAGGCATGCTCCACAAATGTGCCTTCCATGAAACTTAATAGTCATTCCCAGGCAATTTACACTGATACCAGATGCTGTTTCATTGTTGTTCACGTTTATCAGAATATACACAAATAAGAAAAAGATAAGAAAATCATGCTGTCCACAAAAATATTAGTATCAGAATATTCCTCCAATTTTTATCAGTGCTGAAAAGCAAATCATGCCCTTTCCTCTCCCCTCTAAAAACATTTAAATATTTAAATTTTTTCTTATTCCTTCAGTGTTTTCCTCAGGTAATGATATACATGCTACTCTTTATTGTTGACTAGAATTCCTTAGAACTGCTCTAAATCAAATATTTAATCACTCTTACTCAGGTCAGACCAGACAGAGACACACAAAGAAACACATCTACAGCTCTATGGGCGTAACAGAGATACCCAGAGAGAACAAATAGCTAATTTTAACAGCAAACAAAGCTGTAAGAAAAGCACTGCAGTAGGGCTCCTCTCTCTCCCTTTTCAAGAAAAGTGGTCAACTCCACCAACTTCAGAAAAGGGGAAGGAGAGCACCACTTCCATTTTGAGACTTATTCAAATACAGCCCTTCATGCAAAATATACCCAGCAAATTAAATCTGCAACACTGGTGCAGCAAACAAGGCGCGCAGGCTCAGCTGCCCTTCACAAAGCATCTTTGTAGAGCTATCTTTCTGCCAGTGCTCCTTTTGAATTCCCAAACAATACCTCGCAAAAATTAGATCTCCTACTGTGGGAAAGTTCCCAAAACACAAGCCAAAATATATTTTCTCATGAGGACACAAAAAACCCTCAATGAGGAAGTCAAAGTTCTTACAATGACTGTTCAATGTACATATAGTTCAGTGTACATGTTATTCTTGAAACATGCTAACAGATTAAGTAGCAACATTCTGATTTAGAGAAAAAAAATTAAAATCAAATCAGAATTTTAACAGAATGAATAGCTACTGCTAGTAGTTACTACCCACTAATTTGCATAAGCATAGACTTTTAAAAACTTTTAAGCATACAGGCATTTAAAACAACAGATTTCAGGAAACAATAACTGCTCAAAAAAACCTCAGCTAAGATATATTGTAATAAGCGTAAAATAAATGTATCATCTTTAAAGGTTACATTTAAATTATCTTTTTTTTTTTCCTCAGGTAGCAGGGTTCTCCGTGAATAAACAGATAACCTACAGGAGACTCCAACCTCTCATTAAAGAAAAACACAATCTTGGAAAAATGCTTGTGTGCCTTTTACTGTTGCTGACCCACACTTTCAGACCCAAGACACGAAAGAGCTATCAGTCCTTCTGGTCTCAGAAGCCCAACAGATGATTTTGCTCGTTACTAGTTTTGGCAGAAGAGCCAGCCTATCCACGGCAAGCAGTGTTGCTCTACAATAATCCTCCTCCACCAAAGCCGCCCCTGCAGCACCGCTGGCTACACCTGACACACCAGTGGGGTGGGGGAGGATGGGTGGGACAGTCCTGGTCCCTCAAGAGGCAAGTGGACAAAACAAGCTTGGACTGAGTAGAAAATCGCTGAGCTTTGGGCCCAGCACTGCTCCCTTCAGTAAATTCCCTAGGCAAGAACGCCCAAGAAAGGCTCCCAGTTTTTAAGTGCAGGAAAGAGACTGTGTCCACAAAGGCTGACAAAAACATGCTCACAGGAACACACTCAGCCCAAACCCAGGGCAAACACTTCTGCAGCCACCGCAGGGCAGAAATCAAAAGCAAACTCTACCAAACAGATAATTAATCAAGTAGGAAATTACCCAGAGCTTATCGGCGCTCCAGTTAAACCCTCGCTTTGCCAGTTTCAAACCGGCTCGGATACGTACAGCTAACCCAGCTGCAATCTTCTGATGTAATGAGAAAGCACACAAGTGTTTAGGATAAGGCTTCAACTCAGCTATTTCTATGCTATAGGTGAAGGCTTCCTCTTCATCCCGAGCTCTTTGCAAGCGTTGGCAAAGCTCGTATCATTAAAAGATACAGAAAGCTACAAATGCAGAAGGTACTAGAGTCCTATGACAGGGGAGAACTACAGCAAAAGAAATTAGAAAATCGATACTCTTGCCATTCTCAAAGCTCTTAGGCATGAAGATATGAATGGCTATGGGAAAATGCACACAGACACACTCCTCCCATTAGAAAGACTGGGAAATAACCAAAGTCTCTTTCAAAACAAACAGGATACTAAGCAGCCCATTGCAGTATATACCCTTACTTTTGAAAATGACATGAAAATTGACACTGGAAGTTCAGAATCAAACATTCCAGGGCCGTTTCAACAGACTGAGATTAGAGAGTTCACAAGAAAATCTGAGCTATGCAAGGATTTTCAGCTTTACTTATCAGCCACAGAAAGATATATTCATACAAGTAAGTTTGCTGGGCATGAAATAATGCTGCATAGTAATACTAGCTTGAGAAAAACATTAAGAGAAAAAAAATGTACACTTACTTCCAAAATACATTCTCTGGTATTATTTCTGTACTAAACAAATACATTATTTTCTTTGTCAGATAAAGGTCTCACTTTTTCCCAACAGTTCATTTGTTTTTTATGCTCCCAGTTAAGTGCTGAAACACAGCAGGAAAAATCCTTATGGCTAAAGGTCTCTAGATACACATGTCTGTTGTAACTCCTGTTTCATCTCTATCCACCTCCCCTACCTAGAGCCCAAGAGACACCACAAGACGCCATTTAACTTAAAGAATTTTTCAGACACATTCAGGGGATGCTAACTATTTTGAACAAGCTTCCAAACTCTACAGCATCTAGAGGTTTGGGTTGTTTTCTTTTTTTGCTCAGACCAAATACCCTTCAATTTGACTTTATGATGGCAATTCTACTTGAAGCCCACTGCTGAGCAAGAAAAGCCCAGATCAAGAACTAGCAACAACCTCTCTTCATTACGCTGCATTACTAACAATGGTCCCAGCATTAACACAAAACATAAACGGGCCCATGACCCCACTTCAGAATTAGTCACTGCAGTCAGCAGAAAGCCTGGACACCACCATGGGAAGAGCAGTTAGGAATCTAATTTTGTTGGCCAAATGGGCTCCCCAGAAAGAAACAGAACATCAAACCTTGCAAAGTAAGGCTACTCCTGCATAATCACATTACGAAGCCCTGAGATGCATTATGGAAAGACCTCTATAGCAGTGCAGTACAGCCAAATACCAGGCATCAGCTGTCCTTCACTTCTTAGGGCTACCAAGAACCAGCAGGAGAATGTAGCAACAGTATCAGCTCTCAGCATTATATTGCTGTTAGCAGCCTGATAACAGGGGTTATCCTCCTCTGTAAACGCTCACCTCAAAAAGATGGCAACACAGCAGCATGCTGCCAGTGAAGAATGTCTGAAAGCAAAACTCAAGCTCCAAAATATTTTTGGTTTTCAAATGAAAGAAATCCCAAATAAGCTCTTTTGTAAAAGATCATTTTAGTCCTCTAATGTATTTGATGTACAGACACGATCAGCCCGAATTTAAAGACTAAATATCCTTTTGCTAGACTGAAATATAAAACACTTCGTTTCCCTGATCCTATTAAACTACACAGGCTCGTATTCATTTGTTAAGAGATCACTATAGCAAGAGGGAAACGTTCATTTCTGGCTTATCTGAAGATTGCACACAATCACGCTATCACTGATTACCAGTACAAAAATAACACAACTGGAGAAAAAGCTGAAAGTTTATTTGGAAAAAGCATAGGTACATCCTATAATTAAACCATTGTTCCTCTCAAGTGTTCAAGAGGGAGTATCTACTTAACAACAGCATCCTGTTTAGATGTCTTCCGCCATTAAATGACGCATTAGTATCAAACTAAGGGCTACTGTACAGTTCTCCCCTCCGCCCCGAAGATGTGGCCCGACGCTGTTACATCTCTTCGTTACTGCTGTATCGAACTGCTCCATGTACCACAGCGGCAGCTTCCAGAAGCAAACCTTAGACATATATAAGGCACACGTTCAAAACATTTCTTCCTGCAGACGTCACTCCATGGCATGAAAACGGTGAACAGTATGCAGGGTTTCTGAAGTGACTAGCAATTCACATGCCATGCCATGCAAATGAGTTGTTAGGATAAAGAAAGATTAGGGCTCAGTTTCTCTTGTTTGAAAACAAAAGCAGCCCTATTTTTTCAGACCAAGCTACACCAGTATAAAACTGCATGCCTTCTAAAATGGCCTATGATGCCAGAAAGAATTTGTTTTGTAAAGACTTTAAGCTATAACAGTCCACGCAAGAGGACGTTAGGAGAGGAAAAAAAATAGATTGCTTTTACTCACAGCCTAAGGGCATAAAACCATTTGTAATTTATGAACATTTAAAAGTTAGATTCTCCAAAGTAGTTAAATTAGCTTCCTACTTCACGTCTTCAAAGAGAAAATGAATAGTTTAATACATCAATTAAAGAGAAGAGTTACACATGTGGCATGTTAAAGTACAGGCCACATATATATCCTTTTCTTTTATTTTTCATTTTCTTTAGCCAACAGAATATTGAGTTGTGATTCACAATATTCAGGAACACTCTGTAAAGGAGGATATACCAAAGAGATATAAAGCTATGAATTTACAAAAGCAACTGCAGAATACAGTGATCAGCTCAAAGAAAAAAAAAAAAAATCAGTCCAGTCCAAAATTAACAAAAGATTTTTGCACTACAAAAGTTCATGCCAAGCTAAGTTTGCATTCTCCAACAATGTTTAGCAGACCTACTTCTCAAAGTTGTACATACTGGCTATCATTCTGTCACTCCTCTCCTCTGAGCCTGCAGTGAAGGCGTGGTGCCAAATTTGCACCCTGACAGTCCAGGGTGAACAGTAATGTCAAACAGATATTTACCTCATCGTGATTTGGGAGAAGCTTAGCACCAGAGAGTTTGTTAGCATAAATAAGCAGCAAATATGCTACTAACATACTTCTCTTGCTATTTCCTGTACTGACATGAATATGATAAATATATTTTCTCTTTCCAACACTCTCTCGACTTTAAAGAGGCCTCATGACTTCCCAAAAGCCAAAATTAAGTAGCTATCTGTTAGAGATAGCATAGCAAGGACAGGAAAATACAAGAGACAATAAGTTACTTTAAGGGAAGAAGGAAAAACAAGGTCTTTGTACCTTTCTATGTATTTTTTCCATTTTATGTACTGATGAAAGATGATACGCAAAAGCATATTTCTGTCAAATTCCAATACTGTTGAAAACAAAATCAAACTTCCTGAACAGAGAACCAACAGTAGAAAACTAACACAATTCAACACGAGCCATTTACACAAACACCAACCAAGTTCTCTGCTACAAGCTCAGTCTCCCCAGCAGCAACAGGAGGGCACCACTGGTTTCAAGTATTTCCAGTGCTAACACCACATTAGATTTCCATTAATATATGGATTATTTTGGGCCAGTGTCAGTTTCAGGGATTTAAGGGTGGGCTTCTTTTCCTGTGGTGATTGCCACAGCAGGCTGCCAGAGTGCTGATTCGGGAAGTTTTACAGCACTAACGCAGCCCCGGTGTTCCCAATTTAGCTCTCTCTGCTCCGTGCCCTTCACAGGGGCTTTATCCCTGCATTCAGGCTGGAGTCCTCACTGCGTCATTTCTTACTTTCTGCCTTTTTGTGTTTCTTTGTTATCCCTTCTAGGCAGCAAGGCCAACTGGCAAGGACACGAGAAAGTTTATCAGTTCACATGGCACGGCTCATGCCACAGGGGAAGAAGCATCATCCCCCAAGCCCAGCCTGGTGGCCCCACAGCCTGACCCAGTGGTTCCTGAGCATCTGCCAGCATCACTCCTCCTGAGCACCCCATCATGCCTGGATAACTGTGTCCTGAGGCTGGACACTGCTGGTAGGCTCCCCCAGCTGGAATCTATGCCTCTACCAGTGCGAGTGACCGTGCTAAGAGTTTGCAGAGTGTCTTCCCCAGGAGAGAGCACTCAGCCTCCTTCAGCTTTCACAACATGCTGAAGGGCTGGGTCCAGCACTGAAGGCAAACAGACATTTGGAAAAGGTCAAACAAGGACAGAGAAACAAGTTTAGCACCACAAAAACATGTTCCAGAAGCAGCTTCCTTTTTTTTTTTTTTTATATAAAAGAAAAAAAAAATAGGGTTGCCAAAAAGGCATGGCACATACGTTGCCTATGCAGTCAGTATGTTTTTCCATGAGAAGTTTTATTTTCTCACACGTATTCCATGAGCATGGGGATAAAAATAACATTACCACAATGACGTATCTATAGTAGGAGGAATGACTTATGGGTGCTGACCGAAAGTCAAGGTTTCCTCTTTGCCCCAATTTGAAATCATCACCAGCCAGTCAGACGCCTGCCAAAACAACCAGTAACAGCATCTCTTCCCCAAAACCCGAATACAGGGACTGCTCAGAGAGCAGGACAAGCCTTTAGAAAATAGGACAGATGGCATTACAACTCCAAGCAAAGTAACTCCTTGTATCATTAGCTATTGAACCGCGGCTTGATGTGGGGATCAGTGTAAAGCTTATTAGTCTTTAGACAGTTGGCAGCAACAGCCACTGCAGCAACCGTTCGGGAGCAGAAGGGACTCATTCAGTTTAGTTGTTTTTCAGGTCATGTTAAGTCAAAATGTTTCTGTACGCACTCCAGTCCCCAGCTTAACCTTTCTCAGCCTCTCTAAGCGCAACTACGCTTACAAACAGCTTCAACTCACACACGCCTCTGACAAAGAGGGCTCCAGGAGCCCGGCGCAGGTATCTAAAAAATTCCTGCCTGGTGCCATTGTGTAAGGATTTCACCCTACTTTGGAGAGCAAGGACTTGCCAAGAATACCACTGACCTCAGCCCCTACATTATGAAACAGCGCTGCCAGCTCCAGCCAGCTATGTACAAGTAGGGATTGAATTCAAATCCAGAGCCGCCCGTACTCCGGGGCAATAACAAAACACACACACACACACTCA